>DWQK01004558.1:0-10322 GCA_018231225.1 Noctuana stator
GAAACATTATTGCCATCTTCCCCGCCAATAACATTGCATCTCATTTTTTTGGCTTGTCTACTTTTTTCTCCTTTCCGTAAATCGAAAAGTTCTTATATTAATGTAGAAGTAAGTCATTTGGCGACTAAACTATGCTGACCCTACAGTCATAGACATAAGTACTCTTGAATTAGGTATACGTAAAGTCTTATGCACAATTGGACTTAGATAATTTACTACTTCTTACAACTAAGATATTACAAGCAATAAGCCCCAGGAAGAGAAACTAAGATGTTCATCCCAGCTCTCAAGACATACCTACGAGTAGCATTCATTCGTTCTCTTTAAAACACACTATTGCTGTTACTGATTTCTTGTTTTGCTTGCCTTTCAGTGATTTATAAGAGCAACCTATGAGTAAATAAGACTAACAATTTTATTATCCATCATTTTAATCATGGGGACTTATTTTCATTTGCCACTGATTTCCTAAGTTTTGTTAATGGAGCCCAATATGTTCTAGATCGTGTGGAACTAAAAAGTGAAACACCGCACTCGGACTCAGAACTCGAGCATGAACACGAACCAGAGATTGAAGCTGAACAAGAACCTGGCCACGAGCATCCCGCCGAGCATGAGAATATAGAGCACAGCGACCACGGCGACCACGGCGACCGCGGCGACCACGGCGAGCATCTAGAAGCCATCGATGCTGGTCGACCGCGCAAGGTAACTTACTAGGATGTGTACATGACAACAAAAGTAATTATGAGAATAGTGGAATTAAGATAAATAACGACACAAAGCTTTTTCGAGGCCATTTCTACTTTGTCCCCCAGTACTGCATATTACTCGGCGTAATGTCAACAACCCAAATTCCGACACTTTCGCCAATGGTGAGCGCGATGCTTTGGAATTTTGGAGCTATGATGAATGGATGAAGCAAAGTCAAATGTTGTGTTTTGGTTAGGAAGGTGTGGATGCCGGTGACACGATATTTGAGGCAACCATCTTAGTCCATATTAGTAGCAACATTAGCAACGCATTTAAGTAAATCCTCAGACAGATTGACCAATTCGCGTCAGGAGGGCTGCGTGGTCGTTTGCAGGTCGCAGCTCGCATGGTAATAGTCTGTGCGCTCTGTGTTGTGGAGTAACCATCGAGTGGTGTAGTGTATGTTGTGTTGCGGTGCAAGCAGGTGCGCCGCAGCCGGACCACGTTCACCACGTACCAGCTGCACGAGCTGGAGCGCGCCTTCGACAAGACGCAGTACCCCGACGTGTTCACCCGGGAGGAGCTGGCCATGCGGCTGGACCTCAGCGAAGCTCGAGTACAGGTGCCTATTGTCTATTACCGACTGCAGCTGTCACGTCTGCCCACTGGCAGGCTCAAGTCTCCTGTAGCACAGCGAATGTTTGTTTAATACGCTTATATTAGCTTCGCCTGTATGTAGGAAGGTACTATACTGCAGTAGGTACTGTACTCCTACCTATACATATGTATGCATGAAACGTAATCTTTGTTCGTGATTTCACTCGCTTTGAGGTGATTGGTTATATTGAAACTTTGCAAATCTATCAAGTATCAGTGAAAAAATAATAAATAGAAATAAATTTGATATACGTATTGTAAGTGATATTTACCTACGAACGTGCAGGTAGTAGGTGTAACTTACGTAGTAACTACTATCTAATCTGTGGCGGAACTCTTAAAGAGGCTACTATTAGGTAAACCCTTAGAGTACCTATAATTTGTCCATTGGGGGTACTAGATATGATATTTTAGAAATATTAAAAACATAATTAAAAGCTGGCTGGGTGCCAACCCGTGTGAAATCATATGATTAAATGCGTTAATATTTATATTTTTCGTCAATCTTAGCACAAACGTTAAATAGTACCTACCGGGTGAAATTTTTCACTTGACTACAGTGAATAATATTTTACTTCCTCGGAACTATTCTCTGGTAGATTTGAAGCATAGTGTAGTGGCGCTGCGTCTAATAGCCCATTGTGTGGGAAATCGTGGCCAATTCCGAATAGAGGCAATTACGTCATGCCGCCATTACCTTTACCTTCTCTTAGTCTGAGGTATTTGAGTGGGGGGCGTTAATGGACCGATTATAGCTCAATTAATTGCAATTAATTCAATTGTACAAATACAGGTAGAGTAAAGCTAGTTAGGTAAGAGTTAATTAACATAATTATTATGTCTCTGTTTAGGCAAAGTACCTGAAGGATTTAGTTAATAAACTAAATATTATGATTGAATACAAAAATATGAAAGATTAAAAGTTTCAAACTGCAGTCATCATTTAATTTTATTATGAAATAAATTAAATCCGTAACCACGAAACAAAACGGAAACACTTAATTAATTGTACGAAGATGTTATTTGTCATATAAATACGTGATAATTTCAACACAAGTACTCACAAAGCATTCTTGCTCTGTATCAATAAAACGTTTCTATTACACGTGATTAGAAGATTAAAAGAGTTGTTAACAATACGAGAAGTTTTAAATCCGATGATGGCGCGGCTGCTGATGAAGTTTCATCTTTATGGGTCAGTGAATAAATATCACATGACGAGGCTCGGTGGGATGAATAGGTTATCGGAGCAGAAGCCGTATTAAACCACCCCTTGTTGTGAACAGCAGTCGTGGGGTGCTCTCCGAGGGCCGAGTCCGAGGGCCGGGATCAATTCGAGCGCATCTTTTCAGTTGTTGTTATTGCTCGTGTCATGGATTGTTCATCTGTATCTGAATGATGTACCCGCTGTAATCCGCTATCGTGTTTGCTTAGGCGTTTTGTGAAATGTCAAATCAAATGTTTTGTAAACGAAAACATTTGTTGACTGACATGCGACTTACGTAACGTGAATTTGATTGAAATGTAATTGTGCAGTACTCGTATACTCGTAGTAGTAGATTAACGTTTGTATCAAACTCAAACAAAATTTTTTTTTCATCATATGGTATTTACTATACTAGATGAAGGTCTAATAATAATATTCCTCAGCTTAGAGCCAAATTTTTGGCTAAAATCCGGGAGAAAAAGCCGTTGAAAAAAAACTCTCGTCACTCCTTTAAATCAAATGTATAACAAATTAGCCTGATAGTGAGCACACGTGACAGCTAAGCATGTTCTGCGTATCGTTAAATACCCGGGTTCAATTCTAATTTAAGTAATTTGTGTAAATTAACTAGGTACCTAAATGTATAAGCATTTTTTTTTCTACGTCATCCAAAGCTTAATGTACAATTTGTTACAAGCCATTTTACCTATGACGCTGGTCAGAAGTGCCTGACAACTGCCCAATAACCTGGACTGTTATCCATTAGCTGCCAGGAGAGCAGCACCTGCGGTGTGGTTTCTGTGTCCCGATGTTCAGGCGTGGGTAATTAAAATTAGCGACATTGTGTAGGAGCGACAATGCGAGTCGATTTCCGCCGCCCACTGGAAGTTCGGGGCTACGCTCTCTTTACATGCTCACTACTCAATACTAATCAGTATTATTGTGGCCTAATTTATACTCGTACCTTTGAATTTCATGTACGAGTACTTACAGTTGAAACTTTTCCTTTTAGAGTTTTTAGTCGCTCGCAACCTGATATTTGCATGCTGATTTTCTTCTGTCTAGCAAACTTTATGTAAATGATTTTACAGAAAATTGTTTATAGATCCATACCTATATGTGGATTTTACTTTGAATGTAATGAATGAGATATTTGAAAAATAAAATAGTTAATTTATAAAACAATTTTAGATTACGTACAATAAGTTGGAAACGGAAGATTTTAGACCTTCAACATGGCATTACGCTCTTATTTATTACACGAAAAAGATATTATAGTGAAATTTGAATAGAAACAAGTCATACTTTAGTTTCGTTCTACTTAGCTGCATTTCTGAAGAACAAAATTAATTCAATGTAAGTATAAAGTTGTTCCCGCGCTGCGGGCGTAAGGAGGCACAATGGCGCTAATTCGCGTCCAATTAAACTCTCGCCTCGAATGCGCTAATGTTTGCACGCACACAGGCACGCCACCGCACGCCACAGCCGCGCCACGCCGCGCCACGCCGCGCCACCGGCACGCCACGCACACAGCCGTGGCGCAAATTGTATAATGACGCAAGCAATCTGGCGCATTGTAAGCGACTCCTTCATCCGAAATAGCCTCTCATTAAACTTGCATTTCACTCTAATAGCACGAATTTGCCTCGCGACGTTTCCTGATGCGCGCCGGATTGCGGTTGATTGAGTAACATTTCTCGCTTTAATTACTCGGAAGGGTATGCAAAGGAGGGGGAGGGGGAGGGGGGCACACAGGAGCTGCAAATCCTCGCCCGCCAGTGTGCAGGTTCGTTACGATGCATTCAGTGCTGTCTCATTAAAATTTGACCGCCATTGTCTCGGCTTTGGTTTTTCGCGTAAATCATTTACGCAGCTCATACTGTAGTGCGAGCAGCTTGATGAATCTTATTCACAGCTGGAGTGCACTGCAAACGGCTTTGCTTTTCTCTATTTTGCACTCGACACTTGTCTTGGTATTTCGGTTTAATCAGGGCCCATACTCGGAGTTGGTACTGTACAGACTAGTGATGTCGCCAAAGTTACAGTTGCTCTGATCAGTAAGTTCTCCATAGCCTATTAGGGTTAGGGCGGAACTGGAGCTAATTATATTTTTCTTACCGGGAATTTACAGGGACCACTTAAGTAGATGTACGTTTATGCTCGTCTGCTGCTTCTTAAAAAAAACTGATTAACATTCTACCATATTTTGTTCGTAACTACAAGTACTAACAATGTCACATATTTACGGCAAAGTACTCGTTGTTACAAACTACTTCACTTGTACCTACGCCTAGATTGGGAACAGATATCTAAAGTTATCATTTCTGCCCCGCCGGGAATCGAATCCATATTTCCCGAACGGCACGGTAACTACTACTCCAAACGGGTTATCAATAAATAATTATAATATGCTACATGAAAAACACATTCGGTGTCATGTTTACAGCTAGTGGCAAAACGTCTAGACTTGGCAGCGACGGTAGGCGCGGCTGATCCCGCTCTATTCCTATCATCCGACGATTCAATTGTTTGCCCTTTCACTTGTCGATGATGGATGCAGATTTTGGGGTTTGGGGGGAGGGGGGACAATACGGGCAATCGAGTCTGTAATTGAGCGAGTAGCACTACTGAGCGGGGAGTAGTGAAACTAACAATGGTTTAATTAAGCGTGGTTAGCGAGGACTTCTGGAGCAGTAGAAGCGAGCTGTTGCAATGCAATTTGGTAATTTCCTCGTACGCTGTCCATAGTGAAGTGTCCAGTGTGTTAATCGCTTTGGAGATATCTGCGTCGTTGCCATGAACAATACACTGGGAAAAATACAAAGGGATGCAAAGTCTAAAAATAAACAGAACTCTTGTGCGTAAATATTTTCGTGAGCCATTAATAGATGTTTATTGATGGCTCACTAAGACTCTTTCCATGGGCTTGGTTTCATCAGCCAGAATGGTATCTACATTACAGAGTATTTAAATTTCTAGAAAGCTACTTCTTTTGTTAGTTTGCTTTCATTTCTCATGCTGGTTGTACTACGGGACATTAGGCACAGGGTGACGTCTCAGTACAAGGACAGTGATGCCTTGATGATGGTACGTATCGTAAGTAAATCGACCATTAAGTGCTTTAAAATTAATTTAGTGTTATTGAATTAAAGCTAAAGAGTTTCATTTTCTTCGAAAGAAGTTTAAAATAATTGCTGCTATACTTTCTGTTACTATAACATGATTTTTTATATCTCATCATACGACTTTTAAGTTGTTAGGAAAAATTTCCTTTAGGTTTTATAACTTTAAGTATGTACCTATTTTAAAATTTCTAAAAATATTTTACCTCAGCAAGTTTCCAAAGTGTTTTCCTTTGCAAATTAATTTTCAAATCAATTGAAATGAACAGCCCTCGGTGGTGCCGCGGCACGCGCCCGCTCTCCTCAGAGTGCACTCGACAACTGCAAATTGCTTTTAATCCACTTCATAGATGGCGCTCACCGACAAACGATCGACGCACGCTTCAACTACCCACACATTAAATAAATACCAACTTTATAACGTTCCATTACGATTTAATTTCATTCGAATGTCAAATAATTTTAACTTCAATTTTAGAATGCAATTGAAGTTCTAATAAAGATGTCGAGTGATCGCTCGTTGTAGCGGACACTCAACACTCATTGCTCGCCACTCGACACCGCGCAGGCATTGGTCTCCATGCTGTTGCATTGTTTCGTAAGGAACTCCTGCAGTCATTAATTTTATGGCCGAAATAATTGGACTCGATTTGTTTTCATTGACTTATAAAATGATTTTCGTAATGAAACCGGATAGGTAGGTACTTAATTTAAATTATTTTATTATACGATTAAATGCAAGGTTACGATTATTTCCCAAAGCACATCATAGTTAGAATGGCAGATTATCAAATCGAATCGCGAATATTGCAACTGTACTGACAAGTAACATTATTCTCTTCGCCACTTAAGTATAATGTTCTCAAAAATACGAGTCGACGAGAGCCATCCGATTGGCAAATTGTAGACGTTTAATTCGTCGGCCAATTTGAGCGCTCTTTGTGCGCGAATGGACTCATTTGAGAATTATGAAATTACGCCATTTTCGCCTTCTCCTACAATGTCTTTTTATTAGCGCAATGCGGCTCGACTAGCTCAATTTGTTTCTATTCTACAGTCTGGACGACCGAAATGCAACTCTGTGGGTCTCGTAGTAGAGTCGAGGTTCGGTAATTACGCCGCGGGAGCGCAAACCACGTATGCGTAATTGCTTTTCATTACGGCGCCATTGTAGTGGAGAGCGACGACAAATTGCCGGTGATTACGCGATAAAAAAATTAAAAGTGCGCGCGCCGAGACGCGTGCACTTGTTTGCAGCACGAATTTTCCTATTGTATGCAGATTAACAATTTTTACCAAACCACGTAGTTATGTACCCAAGTATAAAGAGATGCTGACAACTTCATTGGATGCCAAAATATTTGAGACAAACGAAGCAAGCAAGCTTTGCTTGGCCGTTTGGTAGGTGGATAAACTTGTTAAGTTCCTCTGGAGAAGTGCCACGGCTGCGCATTTAATTTTTAAGAGCCTGTTGTTCTTTATAATATTATGTAATAAGTGTTAATAATCATGATGTGTTTGTGTGCAGGTGTGGTTCCAGAACCGGCGAGCCAAGTGGCGCAAGCGAGAGAAGGCTCTCGGCCGCGACCATGCTCCGTTCCTACACCATGACCACGGTAAGGACACCATATTTTTTTCCGTACCTTTCGTTCAAACGATAAGTGCAACAAATACAATAAAGTCACGTAGTTTTACTTATTTTTCTACATACGAGTAAAAGTTTCCAACTTGTTAAATACCTGAATGAATAGTTTTCGAAGTATTTCTGTACACTCAATCATTTAACTACGACTCTGCTGTGCGCCACAGATGAGGTCCAGGGTCTAATGATGGAGCAGGCAGCTGGCTACAGGCGCGTTTTTGTCTACTTGATTGTATCCCTATAGAGTTTGGGCTCGTTTGTTTGTGATGACTTTTAAATAATTTTATTATTATTGTACATTATGTCAAAAGATAATAAAACGATTACCATGTATCATATCACCTGACAGCCGTCCCGCCATTATCACTACGCGAACGCACAATCAATCAAGCCTTGCTTGTTGCTCATGACTGTAGGCCGACCAGAGGTTCTACTGGATTTGTGGGACATGTTGAAAAGATATTTACTGCAGTGATGAATTGTAATCAAAATGTTATTAAATTAAAAGAGCATGTAGAAGTTTTTGATAAAAAATCTGTTACTTTTGAGCCTAATAAGAATGTTACATCTTATTACAATTAAGTACCTACCTATTATTAAATTATACGGATTAACAAATAGTACCTACCTATTATTTGAATCCTTTATAACATCAAGGTTCTCAGTAAATATATAATTTAATACCAACATAACCTAGGTACATATTTATTGCATATAATACCTATATGTTTTTAATAAAACTTTACGTTAATAATTAAACCCCCGAACACAATCAGTACCTACTGTACAGTGAATCGATGAACCTAACGGTTAGTTTTTCGATTATTTACTGATAAATAATTACCGATCATTTACGATTCGTATCGATACATTAGGTCTGTCAAAACGGATAGTAACATGTCTTTAACATTTCCTGTCGTGTGTATACGATGTTGATATGGTCGTAATTTATTTAAGTTATTCAAAGTATAATTATTACGCCATAAACCTATGGCGTAATAACGTATTATATTACCTCTACCATTTCCTATACCTGAATTTTCGGTCATGTACTCGTAAAACTTAAACAATTGATATTGCACAACTTTCCAATAAGAAAATAATTAGGAAATTATAATGAAAGTGGTGTAATAAATAAATAACCACTTATTTTTACGTTACGTACCAAGTTTTACGAGTAGGTACATGACCGAGAAGTCAGGTATAGGAAACAGTAGAGGTAATAAATGCAAAACAATAAGTTTTATTAAATTAAAATCACTGCTTATAAATAAAACTAGGATAACATCAGTGAATGAATGTATGTATAATACGTGATAATCATCATTTTGTTTATTATTAAAGAAGAAAAATACTACCGTAGACAAATCAAACATTTCCTGTGCTTCATAATTACTGTTAATGTTACAAGCTCATATGTCATACTTCGTGCACGATTCAAAGGTGACAATAAAAAACGATTTGAAACGATCCGTTAATAGATAAGGAATTACACGTAAACGATATCAGGACGGCGGCCGCAGGGGTCGTTAGCGCTAATGCGAAAATAATAAGCGAGGGACGTGATAGGTGACAACATTGCTCGTATAGCCATATGAGCCAAGCCTCCACGCCGCACCTACTGGGTACACCTCGGCGTAATATGCAGGTAATAAATAGCTGCAATAGTCAAATATAATGTAAATACTTCAATAATAACTAAATAAAATTTTAATTTTAATTTTTAGTCTAAAATATGGTATCAAAGTAGGTAGGTAGTCCATTAATTAGGTAATGAAGTCACATTTGTTATTACTAACATGAATCTGTTCACACTACATACTTAAAATGGTTACCTAAGTTACAATTAAACAAATGTACTGTATGTTGTCCAAACTGTAGTAGATTATGATTCTTTTGTTACAATGAAATAAGTTTAGCACTCGTATGATAATAATTTTAAGTTAAATGTTGTAAAACATTAAACCCCGTTATTAACTTATAAATAATTCGCCACAAAGAAAACTATTTTTCTACGTTGCATTTAAAAATGGTGCAGGAAACAGGAAAAATAACAAATAGTTAAATCGCGTCCAAACAAACGACAATATGATTAATAGTTTGGCTAAATAAATAATTGCGCAACCCTCAGTGCAAACAAGCAAACTAAAGGGGTGGTGGCCGCGGGCGGGCGGCAGGTGCGAGCGCACAACGACCGCCTTTGTTTCTGCCAGCGATCGGTTCATACGAGTACGAGGACGAGCACATGTATGCGGAACACCTTGACTTGTTACTTTTCTGAGTCGTGGATGTGTTTTGTTTTGATTTCTATACAAAACTAGCTGTGTCCCCCGGTTTCACTCGCGTTAAGAATTGCAACGTAACGTGATAGCTTATAGCCTTCCTCTATAAATAGACTATTTTACACTAAAATAATTTTTTTAATCGGTCAAGTACTTCCTGATATTAGCGCGCTCAACCAAACAATCAAACAAACTCTTTATATTATTTGTATAGATACTCGTACAAGTTTTGAATGGGTGAACCAATCGGGATGATTCTTTTTTATTTGAAAGCTGATGATTCCCGTTTGGTCCCATTTCAATTTGGTCTAATTCTGACAACAGCGTAACTACAACTACACTCACTTACTCGTAAGTCTGAAATTTGCTTTAGGCGCGACAATTTTGAAGTCGCTTGTTTTCGCAACGCGAGTTAGGTAAGTATACCTACCTATTACGAGTAGTTACTCATATGTCGACGTCGATCGAATGTAATACGTCGCTACAATCCATCCGCATCCAGTTCCAAATAGGACAGAAGTATGTTAAGTACTCTTGCGTCCGTATTTCTCCAGACTAAGTGCAAGAGCTAGATTTGCAATACCTGCTTGAAGGCAGACTATGAGGGTTATCTTCTTCGGAGACTCTTCTCCCAGGAAAATGGTAGTAGTTCTTCCATGAGTTTTTTGCATTTCATAACATATTGTTTTTTACCTAACAGGAGTTGGTGATTGGGGCGG
>DWQK01004559.1:0-10321 GCA_018231225.1 Noctuana stator
TCCGAGTACCGGCCGCGCCCGACGTTGCTTAACAATGTGATCGCTTGCGATCCACACTACCAGCGGGGCTATACGCGTTTCTATTTTATTACATACATTATTATTATTGAACAATCACTTTAAAATGTAAGGTATTTTATAAGTCTATATGACTTACCTGTTTAATCCATGAAGCGGTAATTGCTGGACAACTCAATGATAAAAATATTGTAAAACACACGAACACGACTAATCTAATAGAATTAATGAGTAAAATCGCATCTCTGTGCCGGTTCAATCTACGTCATGCCAACTCTAAGTTGATACAGGTACAATGTAGAAAGCCTATAACTATGTAGCTCTAAAGAAAACTCCACAATGCATACCCAGGGGCAAGTCAATAACGTTTTATTTCGGTACCTTTAAGGAAACCGGTTGAGCTATTCACAACGAAATATATCGTGAACTTTCGTTGATTTGCCGCTGAGTGTAAAGGAAATAACAATTTGGTGAAATGTATTCGATACTAAAATCCCTTTAAGATGTCAATGTCTACTGTTTAGTGAGGGTTAGTCTAAATGCAGTAAGATGTTGACTACGACTAGTCAGAAGTCGCGTGTATTATGAGTGGATGTTGAATTTGGTCAAACTACACACTACAAGTTTATTCATGACTTCATAGCTTACTTTCTGACTGCGTCGTGAGACCTGGGAAATATATTAATTTGTTAGTAAAATGCACTAGCACTCCAGGCAATGGTTATTGTAAAACATCCGAGTTATGAAGGTTAAAAGTGTGTTAGTTAAAGTTATAGTTGAAATGCAGAATAAAGGAGAGAAAAAGAAGAAAAAATAGTATGTAGGTATTGTAGGTAGGTACAATATATTGTAGGGAAATGTAAATATGAACAGGTATATGAGAACAGATAACATTTGAACAGAATAGGAATAGAGGAAGAAATGGAAATACAAGAACGTTACGTTTTCTAAGTAAACAAAAGATAAAGAGCTGTATTTAGATAAGGCATGTCGTGTTATACTAAAAGGAAAGAATGCAGAGAACAATAAAATATATTTCTTAGTACTAATGCATATTGACAAGTAAAACTAATGAGATAAAACCACGAAAAGTATAAATATCATAATATTAAAATCCAATTAACCATATAAAACATTCGTCTATAATAGGTACGATACGGTTAATCAAAAAAAGTATTTGAGACTGAGAGATTAGAATCTTTAATATAATTACGTATATTGGATGGATGAAAACCGAAACCGAAAACTGAAATTCAACCACAGCACTATCACTGCACTTTTCCTGATTATTAATTGGATTTATCTTTTTCTGATATTGTACTCTTAGTAAGTGCTTGCAATTCATTCACGGATTGCCGTGGAGTCCCGTATTCGAAGCTATAAATCGCAATATTCACGGTGGCTTTCAATAACGAATGACGTTATTCATTTACGATGGACGATAACGCGTGTAATTGCCTATAAAATTCGCATCACTATAATATTATTCCAGTATTCCAGGTCCGCTGCGTCGTTTCTCCGAACAAAGTTGCTTGCAACAAATGAAATGTTTTATTTTCATGCAGACGATTTGATGACAGTTTTATGATATTATGATAAAGTAAAGTCTGATATTTTTACAGGGTATTTTATTTCCAGAAAGAATTTAATAATACACGATCCTATTAAGTGTAAATGGCCCTTGTTTTGCAAGTTTTTTTATGAGTGCAGAACATGATCCAATGTAATGCGACGCGTTGAAATGCTATAGTTTACGCGTAGACAAAACTTGACCTTAATTAATTTGTTACTATAGGTAAAGTCTTTGCGAATCTTTTAATCATCAACATAAGTAATCCATATTCAGATAATCTTATTTTAGTTTGTATAACCTTTAATTCAGGGCTAAAGAGATTTCGTTTTATTTATCATAAAACATCAACATACAGAGATTTCAATGTACCTAATCAAGTTTCGTCATCACTACATAGTATAAAATAAAGTCGCTTTCTCTGTCCCTATATCCCTATGTATGCTTAAATCTTTAAAACTACGCAATAGATTTTGATGCGGTTTTTTCAATAGATATGAAACATTCACAATTTTTCTGTAGTGGGCGGGTCGCTAGGAATTTCTAAATAGAGTAAATTAATATTTTATTAAGTGGAAAAGAGACAGCGACAGATATATCGACTATAATTTTCTATTCTACGATTACATCTCTGGGTAGTAAGTAAGGTCTACGTAAATTTATCGATGACGTAAGTCATCGCGTATCTGACGCACGCAACGTAATAGTACGCGAGCGCTGAAATATCGCGGCTAACAATGAAATAAGAAATATTGACGTACAAGGGCAATCAATCACACTGATCACAGTGTCGGGTTCCGCGTCAATGGCATGGGTCAAGTGATTAATCAATGCAGTGTTTATTGGTCAGGCGTTTGTTCTTAATGATCTTTGCATTACATTAAAAAATAAACAATATTTGCCTGTATCGAGGTTGACTGGTTCAAAACGATTTCCGTCAGAGTTAAGTTCGCTCATTGTATTCCACATTCCAAAACAAATTTCAATATCGATGAGGTTATAACTGTAGTAGTATTGTTAATAGTACGAGCAGTTTAGACTACTTTCTTATAATAGCTTTATTTGAAGACAAAGTAATAATAGTTATTAGAGAACTACTACGATTGCATACATTTTTTTAAATACATATTCAACTTAAGGTTCACGAGTAGCTTGGTTATAAATTGATTTAAACTAGTTAGAATTTATTTTCAAGTTCGAAAACTAATAATGCAAATATTAGCAACCGTGTAAAAAACCAAAATCATTATTAATATGAATCATATATTCTCATAAATCAAGTATAAGTAGGTGTCGGCAGTCGGCTGACCCTCTATCCTTTCCCTCGCAATTTAAAACATCTGCCGGTCAGTAAACAATGAGTTATTTGATTTTGTCGACGACAGGCTTATGATGTTGTTTGCGTGGAGCATCGGGCAGATGTAGTCTGTGTGTACCCTTCGTAAATTTCCATTTCACGTACTCTGATATTATCAGCAAAGTTTTAGATAATTTTAAATAATTAATTTTCATAGTAATTATCTAGGGACAGCTCAAATATTATTAATATCGTCTGATTCCCTCATCATTTTATTTACAAACTTATAAAAATAAAAACTAAGGAGTTTTAGCCAATAATACTTCAGATTATGGGTAATATAAATATCTAGCTACTGTTGTCAAATTTAACAACGTGAACTAGTACTTACAAGTATATGTATAGAAAGTTACATTAAATAAAATTTCCACAGAAACACTTCGGTGGGAATCAAACCCGCGCTTTCCGGCTTAATGGTTACTAACCACCAGACAAATAGACCAGTCAAGGTCATGTCAAAAGTACCTACAAGTAATAGGTACCTAAGTGAAACGAATTACGAAAACCTGTTAAATACAGAAAGCTCCTTTACATTTTGTTTGGGAACCTATAAATATTTTTCCAGGTTATATTATAAGCAATATGCTGAAAACTTTCTGTTCGCCCTTTGCCTCCGTGACTTATCACATTTACGTACCCACTAAGCCATTTTCCTTTCTTTATACAAGATTTGGGAGATCTAAATAGGGGTTCTTGTAAAATATTTATGATCTGTGAATAATGTTTTACAAAATGGTGAATATATTTCACGATTCGATATCTAATGGATATGCGATTCGATATCTGAGAACCGCTACAAAGAATATCCTCCACAGAGTTTTCAGTATTGCGAAGTCTGTTTTGTTAACGTTTTCATATCATTTATACTAGGATTCCTTAAGTTTTATGAGTTTTTTTTCATAATACTTTGTTTACAGTTATTAAACGGTTTTTTTCTGATGTTGGTCATGCCTATAGGAGACAGTGAACACTTTCCATCACATGAGTCGCCTTCTTAGATAGGCTTAACATATAAAAAATACTACTAAGAATCTCATACTTGCCAAAACGTATAAAAATATTTTTTTCTGGTTATTATGTTGCTTGTTTAGTTTTTAATATTGTAAACTCGATCACGACGCATGCCGTGATAACGTGCCTTACTTAGGCAACATACAATTTTAAATTTTATGTTTATATTCTTGTTTTTGTAATATCTGTTTTGTTGGTAATCCTGAATAAAACAAAATAAAGCAAAAGAAAAAGTTGTAAATTGTAATAATAGTTTAACTATAACTAGGTATATAAATATGCAAGGTAAAATAAGTAATACGAGATCTCGCATGCATGGTATTTGAATAACGCTTACAGTAACACAACTTGCTAACTTTAATCAAAGCCAGGAACTTGCTGCGCATTTTGTACGTACCTAACCTATAACTTACCTACAAATAGTACAATTTTCAATAAATTCTAGTGAAACATCGTAGATACGTATACAGTGTATATAAGTATATACCTCTTTTAATGTAAATAAAAATTTTCAGCGGAAAGAATGCAAATAAATAGACGTATTAATACATTGCTAAGTACTCTTTCTTAAAGAAACTACCAACGTGATAACCTTTGAATTGACGAAACATATGATTAATTAATGCGATTGTTTCTTGAACACTTATATATTGCAACCCATGTGAGCAGGGGCGTATTGCTAGTCAAGTGACTCTTGTATAAAGTCCAACGCGATATTGATTACTGCTTCACTGAATCTAGACAACAATACATATAACAACGAGAAATCTTGTGTATCTAGTGAGACTGCAATCTAAATTGGAGTTTACCTTAAAATTATACGGCGTATAATCAAACACTATCCACTGAGCTATTCAAAGTTTCGCTACCCGATACATACAAAGCGTAGTTTGTGAAGTTTGCTAAAGTTCGATGGGTTGCGGACTTTAATCAATGTTTGGAACTAGTAGGTTAGTGTTTAGACTACCTCTGCTTCATGTCAGTTTTGCAATAAACTTCAATTAGGTACCTACTATAGTGTACTGTATTAAATGTTACCGTTACATAGAAAAACTGCTATGTAACTTGTCAGTTTGTAAATTGTCAAAAAAATTGTAAACTATTGTAGATCGCATATTTCCTTCGTGATTTACATTCATACATCCTACAGCTACATTTTAGCAAAAAAAAATTAAAAAAATACAGTTGACAAAGCAAGGGTTTATTTGAAAGTAAAATTTCAACTCAATTTAGCAGAACGACTGCAAAGTCTTGTTTGAGTCCGGTCGGCAAACGGCAATGTTCGAGGGTTTGTATTTTGTAAACATCAGGGGAAGTTTATTGAGCGGATACATTTTCCGAGTTCATTGTATGAGACCTGAAATTTTCTAGTAGGTTACAACTTATTCCGGTCGTTACTCAGCGCAAGTCGGACAGTTTATACTGAACAATTTATGTACCACAGTTTTATAGCTGTAAGGACGTTTTCACAACGATCTAGATAGCGTGATCGAGTACCTTCAGTACTATACTATATTATACGTACCATGCAGTGCTGTGCAGTCCTTGCTAATATATTTTATTATACATAATACTATTATAATAATTAAAAAATACAATTGCAAAACTCAGAAATTCGGCTCCACATTAGGTATCTATATATTATGTCACCCGCGAACTTAAGTTTACCACCTAATTTATGAAACCAACTACTGACAAACTATATTAAATATAACTTGAAAACTTCATTTAAAAAAATCATATATCATATAATTGAAAAGAAAAAAAAATACAACCAAATATACCTATTGAACTTTCTTCTTGAAGTCGATAATAAACTAAAAAAAATATATCAATGCAGAAAGGCATTAGCTATTGAAAACGGAAACATAGTTTTCATAACTTGGAACGATAGATGCAAACGATATAATGGCAAAGTTAGATTTACATTAATCCTTTATTATAATAGCAACTTCAACAGAGCGATATTTGAAGCTTTGGCGGATAACGCGCTGTTAACCGGAAACCTGTCGAAACTTTGGGAAAACACTATTTAGGTTCTACTCGTAAATATTTGCCGAATTGAGTTTCTCACAGTTTTGTTTACTCTATTGGAGAGAATTTCATCTACCTACGGGTATATGGAGCTCGCAGTAATGTACATGTATAAGTTTGAAACAATTTAGAAGTACATGTATCATCAGTCGATTAAAATACCGTAAAAAATTATAGCGTTTTAGCTAAAACATGTCTCTAGTTTTTACTCTATTTTACCGGGATCGCTGGGAATCGAATTTATGTGCGCATTTTTACAATAAAATTAATTTCATTATCCTCTTAATATTTCTTGAAACATTACGGCATCGTATTCGTTGATTTTCTAGATAAACAATTTCACTTTAACAGACCTAATCCCATTCATTTTTAACAAAAAACAATACAGCAGCAACCCGTATCTTTGGAAACGGTCCAAGTCCGCGAGAACTTGCGAATATAGTTCTGTTGAGCGGTCCCTCTCGGAATTCTTAAAGGAAAGTAGGCCTTTGATCAGCATTTCCCGCCTTGATTGAATGTTTTCCGTCTGAGAGCTCATAAAATATAGGTTTGCGCTTTGACTCCCATATATTGTTTAACTGAGCAGTTCACCACGAAAGACAATTTAGAATGTCAAAGGTGATCTGGACTGAAATTTGAATTGGCCAAAATTTTGTAAATCTGTTCAATAATCGTTCTAGAATAAAATCTATATGAAATACATGGGCCCGCAGACTGCTTTTTAGATCTACGATGGATATACGAGTATATATTCTACATAAAAAAATATCTATAATAGTTTTTAAGGCTACTCGTACGTTCAGCGCGCTCATCAAGGATTAAAAAACCAGCTTTGAACACTTCCAACTTATTAAATGGATTAAGATTGAAAGGCGTGTTGTAATAAACTTATAGCAACTGCTATTATATATCTATGTATACATCTATTGCTACTATTTTAATTACACCATAGAGAAATTTACAAGCACCATGATTCTATATAACATTTAATGGTAAGTTACAGTTAAAATGGCATGCTGTTAGTACATCAGATATCAGGGCTTGCATGTAATTTATGATAGACGCAATATTTAATTATTATTTTTATATATTTGATTTTTTTTTATTTTGCTGTTTGTGGTGTACAAATAAAGAGTAATTATTGTTGTTACTTTATTATTATTGCGTCTATTGCTTAGCGCTAGTTGGTGTACATAATATAATTTCTAAGATAAACGATTCCCAAACATTAAGTAAAACGCTGATGGTCCTATCAGCTTTACACGTCATCAATTTTTAAGTACCCTTAGCTTACCCTCCCTTCAATGAAAAGTCTTGAAAAGGCACCGTTACGCTGCCTTCCGCTTAGTAGCCGACTTGGCGTTTCCTTGCCTTGAATGGTTCGAGACATGTCATCGTCAAACCGTTCGCATTATGATAAAACGTACTTGAGTCTAATGAAGTCTAATGAAGTGAGTAAGAGCGTGGTGATAACAACATACCTACGTAGGTATGTATTTTTTTATAATTCAAGTTATTAGTTATAATTGAATAGTAACAAATAATATAATAGTTACAAAGTAGGACAATTGATTTTCCAGTTTTCGATTTTGTTATTATTATTATTTTATAAATCGTTAACAAAAATATTTATTTGTGATTTTGTAATTTTTCACTTTTTGTTATTTTTGTGAACGTTTGTAAAATATGCTTGATTTGTGGCACTGTTCGAGTTCTGTCCCCTTAATTGTCCACTGTCTTATTAGCGGCATTATTATTTATTTTAGTTACATTGGTTTTATTTATTCACTTTAACTCTATCTGCGAAAATAAATAAACGCTGGCTGTAGATCTAATTCTTGATTCTAAAACTTCGTCTTTGCGCACATGGAAGTTCCCCCACAAGTTTGCAATCATAAAACACAATAACACGTTAAGTTCACTTAACTTTGGCAATAATGGTAGTAAGGGTAAAATTTGGGTAAAAGTTGAAAGATTGATGTATTAAGTTAAGTGCAAAATTACTTTACAAAGTAAAAATTATAAACAAATACATGAATTTTGTATTGAAAAATAATGAATGATAAAATCATTACATAAGCTTGAATTTCCTGCGAACCAGTTTAACAAATAAAACTAATAAAGTTTAATTGGATCCCCGATAATAATAATAATATCCTAGAAATAACTGTTTTTAACAAATAAGAAGGCGTATTTTGATCATTTGTAGGTTATAAAGATATGTTATCAGGTTTAAAATTATTGCATTATTCAACTTCCAAATTCTATATATTTCAGAAGGGTGCTAAAGCTTACACAGTGATCCAACTGAGCGCGCCTCGACTCTTATCAATAGAAGCGGCTTAGCCTTAGATCCCGGACAATAAATGTGGGAATTCGAAGCCCTTCTAACTCGTATACCTATCATTACACAGAACCGGAATCTCCTTTAAACTTTAGTTCAAACTATTTAGCTATATAATTATCATGTAGAAGAACTTTTATTATAGATGTATTGTTGTTTCTCTTCAAACATGTATCTACTGTCATTCGTTTTAGCGCGATTTAATCAATCTACAAGTTATTTTGTATTTACGAGTAGTTGATTATATACTTAAAATACTCATAACAAGAACACTCGTATTAAAGTACTATAAGTTACGTAACGAGTTTGCTATAGGTATAATACCTAACTATGCGCATATCATAGCCAGATATAGTTTTAGTTAGAATAAAATTCTATACAATGGGGTTGCAGGGCAGACACTAAAACTGTTTACGATATTGTTTATTATGTACGCATTGCAGATAAGACCCGCTATTGTTCTAATATTTTAGTTAAAAGAAAATTCCATGCCTTAACATTTATACTCTAATATTAAATTCGCCATTCTTATATAGAAACCTTATTAGATTTTTGTCAGGTTTAAACTTTATATAATTGTGTGTGATTGGTTTTAAATCCTATTGGATCCTAAAACATTGGAGTGTAGTCTGCTATTGCAATCGTCTCAAGTTATCAATGGTTTTCTGATGATGTGTCCCGATGCCTACCGTTCTAGAATTCAATTCCCGCAGGCACCTCTAATTTATTAATACAACTAAATAATGTCTACTATTGTATTTTATTTATCGTACTTATCTTTAAAATCACTAGTGCGGGCCACTCAGAATTGAACCCGGTCCTCTCGAATAAGAGGCGTTATTCTTAATTACTGTGCTATTACCGCTGTAGGTTTACTACTGGCCAAATTACTCATTATAGTATAAGATCAATTTTCATACTTTAGTATAATATAATTTATATATTTGTGTATATTTCTGTTACATGTTACAATTAATAATATCGGTTAGATACTATTTTAGATCGCACTTCATCGTAGGTACTTTTGCTTAGGGCCTTATAAGCTTTACAACTATGTTTACTGTGATTTGTGATCGCAATCCATGCGAAGGTAAGATCCGTGTTAAAAACGATTAATACCAAGATCAATTTCGAATGATCGCGGATTTAGTTAATGAGTTTGATTAATCGCGTCTTACAAGTAGCTTAGAATGAATCATTCAACACTTAGTCCTCACTAAATTAATAAACTGTGAACACGTGCTCATTTATTATGTGAGTACCTTTTAAAGTATTTATTCAATAAATTAACTTGGCGGTGTAAATATTTGTATTTCTCATATTTGGTGGTAGATAGAAAAGGTACATACTTATTAATATCGGTATATAAAATATACGGAATAAAAATAATTGACGCTCAGAAATATTAAATACAGAATAAAATCAGCTGAAATATGTTTTTTTTATTGTTAAATTTGATGTACAATCGGTTCATATATTTTAATCGTATGCCACAAAAATATTACTGCTTGGTAAAATTTAGTATGTAGGAGTACCTAATGCCTTTACGAATTTATTCATATTTCTTGCAATTCCATCACTGATGTGAAACGGTGCGTAGCTAATCAATTCGCATAACTACATCTTCGAAAGCTACCACTACACATTTTAAATATGCATCAGTGGCTCGTAAAGGCTTCGTGGAGCGGTCAAGCCGAAAATAGCTTAAAATTCCTGACGTCAAGCTTCACTCACCCGTAATTGAAATGGCGGTCGCGGAAAGCGAAAAATACGCTTTAGGTGTCTGAAAATTGGTTCCCAGTTAAGCTTTCATCCTTCATAAGTTTCATTTAGATTTACAGGTACCTATTAGTACGACGTCACATAGTAACTGATGGTAAGCTTAATTTCTGTTTATTAATGTAAATGTACGCGGCCGGTACTCGGATGGGTGACCGCTAGTGGCAAATTTCATGCGCGTTTCCGTGCTTCGGAGGGCACGTTAAGC
>DWQK01004560.1:0-10319 GCA_018231225.1 Noctuana stator
ATGGCTTTGTTTTTTTTTTTTTTCTTTTTTGTGGCTTCACGTATTGCGCACCATCATTTTATATAATAATATGGCAGTACGATAACTGACAATGACTGTGCCAACTATAATAAATATTAATTTCATGCCTTGGAAAAAAAAAGTGAAAATACCAAGCATAATTTATACTAATTTGTTAATAAAAGTCAAAAATGGCTTCTTCAGAGATATATTACAATAGTAGACCGCATGTGAACAATACTGGTTCAACAAGCTCTGTTTCTTACGTCTAAAGAAGTAATATAATTGATTAACAATAATTTAACTAAGTATGTCGTAGTAATCGACTTAATCTGAGCATGGATTTAACATTCACAACTTTCACAATAATAATAATTATGACATGTCGCCATAAAATTATTATCATTAGGCCAAAATTTTATTAAAAATAGGCCTTACTTAATAAATAGATTGACAAGTAGTTAAACGTCTAATTTAAAACACTCATCTATGGGGTCACGTAGGTAATTGGCTTATCAAAGAACACAATAGGAAATTAAGCTCAGCACCTGCCTCCTGTATTTTAAAATTTGTGATCAGTGCGTGGGTTATCTACGTCTGCTAGTAATGGGTCGTTTTCTTCTTCTAGTCTTGATGACCTTGAGCTATGTCTCGAAGCAGAGACTCTTTGAGTGAATGAAAAGAGGTTGGGGACGCCACAGGGCGTGGCTGGAGCCGATCGGGACGACGCTCTCGTTCCTGGAGATATCCTCGAACACCTGCCGGTGTAGCCAACGGATAGCGGCATGTACAGGCTGGACTTTCTCGCCTTGCAATTCTTCCTGACGCTGTCGAGTTTTTGCCGTCTATCGTCACTTTGTCTCCGTAGGGTCGATTCGTTGGACGTTTGAGTGGGGCTCGTCGGTCGCGGGGGCGACTGGCACGTGCCTTGCGGCTCGTGGCCAGATTCGAACAGGTGGCGGAGGACTGACTCGTAGGGTTCGTTCTCGTAGAGCCTGCTGCGGTTGGAGTGCGGCGGCGGAGAGTTGCCGAGCCGTGGCTTGCAGGCGCCGTCACAATAACGCTCGATGTCAATGAGTTCCATTTCCAAATCATACGTTGAATCCTGTAAAAATAAGAATTAGCCCCTTAAGAATAACGACTAGAACTAACGAATAAGAATGACGACCCGTATGGTGTAGTTACCACGCCAGTCCACCAATCGAAGGGGCCCGGGTTCGATCCGCAGCGGGGCAGAAATTTAAATGGTGAATTTATATTTCTGTTCCCCGTCTGGGTTTTTGTGTAAGTGTCTTAGGTGTGTCCATGGCACCCACGAGACAGGAAATTTTAGTGTGGGGCTTTTAAAAAAATACTGATTTTTAAATGAGTATGTATACATCATTATTGTCAACGCGTCACTGTCCCACTGATGGGCCCGGGACTCTTCTTAAATATATCAAAAGTGTTTAGACACTTTAGACCAAGGTTAACTGCGGTTCATGTGTAAGCGTTAATCAAATAAACTAGAGGCATCTTCTAGGCGCTCGGGGTGTCGCAAGTTCGTGGCATGCTACCAGCATGAAGTACGTAGACTCACCATAGGCTGTATGGGTGAGTTGAGGAGGTTGTCGCGGAAGAGCGGCGCTCGTTCCCGACGCGGCTCGGTCAGAGAGGACAGCGAGCGTAGCACGCCCCGCCCACGCCCGTAGCCGCCGCACCCGCCGCAACCCCTGCACTCCTCGTAGTTGCCCGCGCATGAATAGGGCGGAGGGATGACCGAATTCGCCTACGACAACCAATACAGTCTCATTTTCAGCAAGGGTTGACTGGAGAATAATGCCATTAAGTTACTACGTTAAGTTACTAGCCATTAAGTTCGCGATTTCTTATCGATCTCTTATAAATGAACCCCAATAAGGTTTTCAATAAGGCAAATTAAAATAGAATACTTTAAACCCTGTCATTAAATTCAAGACTGTAGCGCGTAGCATTATTGCACGTAGCGCGTAGCAAACCTACGTCGTAGGTACAAATCTGACAGATGACAGCATTTTCTCTACAACTTTTTGTTTACTAAATTAAAAATCACTGAAAGGACGGCATTACCGCTATGAAAATATTTTTTTTCTCTTGAATTTCAGTCAAAACTACTAAAGCACACAATACATAATTATAAAGTAGGTAATTTATATAATTACGATATACTCGTAATTACCTCATTTGCCGCGTTACATAAGTAGCTGGAACTGAGAGATTCTGCAGTACTTGTCGCTGATAAAGAGCCTGAAATTACAAACAAAATTACCAAAGAAAATTACAAAATTATGTTATTTATACTATAATGATTGTTTTAAGTGGATAATTTTGATGAAAATAATTAATTATTATATAAGTGATGTAAAGGCTGTTTATAAATATAAATTGGATTGAGTTGTAACGACTTATTATTTTAGTCAAATCTAAAACGAAAATCTAATTTAAAGTAAAATCTACGTTCTGGCAATTGGATTAAGTATTATAATTATATTATGAGCTGTATATAGAGAGAAAGTATAATTAAGGCTATTTAATATTGAAGTTAAAACATTAATTTATTACAGTATATTGATTAAAATATAATAAAAAGTCGTTACTGTGGTAATGCTCAGCTTTGCCAGTCCGAGGGCTCCCTTATGGCGATCCCAAATTTCTTTTAAAGAGGTAATCATTGTAGGTAGGGTAGGTACTTATTTAAAATCGACTTTAAAAAAATAATATTAATTATTGGAAGAATATTTTATCACTACAACTTGGTTTTAAAGACGAAAATCTCTGCAAGACGATCACTACTTCCAATCACTGTGCGTTACACGACTCCTAAAAAGAGACTGGACTGAACTGAATGTGTACGAGAATTAAAAAATATACGTAGGCATATATGTATAATTGAATTAGTTACGAGTTACGTATGTAAACCGATTACTATGTCGTATATCGTGTCACGTTATGATCATTTAATGATTTGATTTATAAAAGATGAATTTGATTTTAGAAAAAAAGTTTATTTTTTTATCGATCAGCTATTAAAATTCAGGTCACTTAAACTAACAAAATGAACTATAATAGATGGAGTTATATTTCTTGGTCATCTCTTAGCTACATAATTTTGGAATGTTTAAGGCTACTAGTTAAGAAGATACAGCAACCGTTTGCGATGAAGGTGAAAGAGAAAATCAAAGCATCCTTCGAAAAAATTATTGAAACTAAAGTGAAAACTTGTGAGATGCAATGATATATATCACGGAATAGAGAGAGAGGCAAATATAACTTAAATATCTACGAACAGAGTTTCAGTAACCTGTATTTTATACTTACCAGGTGCGCGAATTACGTAGTTACGGAAATACTGGACCATGAGGTAGTTGCCGCTAGCCTTCCCGTCACCCTCGGCGCACGTGATCACCAGGGGATACATATCAGGCTTGGATGTAACCTGATCACATAATAAGGTATCATTGCTAAATCTGGGTGAGATTAAATTAACTTATCCAAGGGTGTCGATACACGTACAATTTCTCAAAAAAATTTAATCAAAAAAGTAATGTAATCGAGAAAAGCAAGCAAAATAAAAGCTTTCGGCCAAAAGAAATAGACCTCTACAAGTAGCAATTAAGAATATCACTTCGGAGTAAGGCGGCGGGGCCTGGTGAATGGAACCGCAGCGGCTGTACCGCGGCGGAGGGTACACCGAGCCGGCCGAGTCTCGCTCGGACGTCGGGCGGCGCACGCAGCACGCCAGCGAGCACATGTACACTCCTTGTCCTCGCTTGAAGAACAGGCTCCAGGTGCAGCACACGAGAATGCCCCCGAGAAGCCCGAGGAGGAATAGCACTGGCCTGGAATCCAGAAAATAAGAAACGTGTTGTTTTCTGGTTATTACCTAAAGTAGGCTAAAGTTACCTATTTAAAAGTAACATGAAATAAAGTCGTGTTAGTTTAGTACCACCATATTATTTTGTAACTCTAGAACGGCTGGACTGATTTTCATGATTCTCATGATGATATATATTATTTAGTATATTATCATCATGCTATTTATATCACTTGTAAGTATAATTGTTTGTAATCGTAAAGAAATTTTTAAATGATAAAACAAATAAACTTTTATAATAGAACTTAAATGTTATTAGTAGGTATATGAGAGAGATGCAAGACTTGTAAATTGAAATGTCACGAGGTTAGGCGAATAAGAGTTCTTTGTGTCAAGAGGCTGTTGACCCTGATGGACAGATTTATTGGTAAAAGTTCTCGAACAGCTCACAGCTACCTTATCGAAAGTAACTATTTCCGGACTATTTCGTATGATCAGTAGGTCATGATCATCAGGTCTATAGTTAAATAAAATCTTATTTAATTTAAATTTATTTTATGCTGACCTTTTCAAGTTGCCTAAACGACTTAAAAATAATGTAGAGCTCCCCGTGGTTGAAACAGGCAAGTAGAGGTGTCCCACAGTTATATGACGTGTGGTTGTAAAAAGCCATATATGCGATTCAATTGCGATTGGTTGCTAAAAAGCATAAACGAATATGTAGGCCGTTTGATGTAAGGGGTCGTAACAAAGTATAGAAATATATCAAGTTGTAGGTACAGAATTGAGTTGCTATTAATTGAAGACTTAAGTAGGCGCTACTTACCATTGATAATACCAAGCATTAGAGCCGTTAAGTGCGTCGTCAGCAGCCAATCTTGGGGGGCCAGTGGTGGGCGCGCAGCAGCCTAGCTCGCAGCATTGCCAATGCGCTGGGCACAGTCGACCATCTGGACATGCGATTTCTTCTCCGTACTGGAAAATTGCATTTTAGGGTTACATTCTGCTAAATGCTTGCGCATAGGTTGGGCCCCAAATGGAGGGTTAATAATATTTAAGAATATTTATTTCCCAAAAGAATAGATTACCCTGAAAAACGTTTTGACATTCAAAATAACAATTTATAAGTAGAGGCATTATGTACTCTCGTCATAAAATTGTTAAATTATCTGAAAATAGTTATGAAATAATTTACGAAACGGTGCCGGTACTTCGTCTGCATCCCAATGTTATTGAAACAAAGAATTAGGTTGGCAAGTAAAATATTTAATTGAGGTAAGCACTATATTTGAGGAACACGCAGGCAGTGTGCCAAAATCATCCCCTTCTAAGGTCACAGCTCTATGTCTCTTGGGAGGAACAAATAAATGGGACATAAAAGTCCCAGTAAGCTCGATAGACGTACTCGTATATTCCGTCGGTCCGCCGTAAAATGGTCATTCCATATTCCACCGTGCGCTGCGACCTTGGCAGCTTTTGCTCTTGTTGTGTCGATCGTACAGAATTAGGTAATTATTATTAACTCGCGTTACAAGAAAAACCGACTACAAAATTGTCGCGCACATACTTAATGCAAATTTAAAGACTTATATGGTTTCCTCGTGAATACCGTTGTCAGAATTGGACCCAATTAAAATGGGACCAAATGGGAAACGTCAGATTTCAAATAAAAAAAATAATTATCTAAATCGGTTCTTCAAGTCGAAAGTTATGAGGTAACAAACATTACAAAAAAATACAGTCAAATTCATAACCTCCTTTTTTTGAAATCGGTTGAAATTAATTAAATAATCAAGGAAAGTGTAGTGTTATACGCCGTCTGAAATTAAAGCCGTCTAAAATTTTCCCTTTTTTATAGATTTTTACTTCTAAAAATCTGTCGAACCACTACCATTATGAGCAGTTTTCGCGGGAAAACAACCTAAACAGTACTCAGGGCGCATGCTTTGTTTGAGTCAATCGATCCTTGTCAAATGAAGCTGTGACACATTGCCCAACAATACTGCTTGCTTTATACAATGTTTAATCTTACAAACCATCAGCATTATTACGTTTTTAATGAAGATTGCAATTCCAATTTTACTACGTTAAATATCTACGCCCTAGTCCTTAAATTATGTCTTAATAATAACACATACTTTGGTGCAACATTTTCGCATTAAGTACTTACGACATTATACGACGGAATACAAAGGATTCCCAACACGTTTTTAATAATGTAACAACCGTGTACAATACATAAGTAGGCATTCGGTCTGTTTTGAGTCATTTTAGTTTAGTTTTCTTTCTGTGTCTGAAACAATGTAAATAAATAACTTACAGTCGGTTCAACGACAGCCAATCCGATCATAGATATACCAAGAAGAAAGAAAATCATTGTGAGTATCGCGAGCTGCCGGGGAAACGGCATGGAATCGGGTTCACATCACTTCATGACGAAACTTAAACAGACTGCGGCTGCACCTTGCCACACGTCACGCGTGAACACGGCGATATTACTTGGGGGATGACAACCCCGCAGCATGCGTCTCCCCCGCGGGGCAACGCAAAACTGAATTCCTTTACAGCCGCCTGAAATGAGACCGTCGAGGGGGTAGCTACCCCCGACCCACCCCGCATGGCTCCAGCACCTCCGCAAATAACGGGAGCTCTTCTTACAGTGGTTTTGGATGAGGTTTCTCTGCGAATGATTTACAATCGCACCAAATCATAGCGGCGTGTTATGACACCACGTACTTTCACAATAGAGTTTGAAATAAATTGCGTTTCAATTTTTAGATCGGTTCTGCAATAGGATGCGTTGGATTGAAATGTTATACGTTTACATTGATACTAAAATAGACTAGAGACCTGCCCCAGGAGTCATTTAGGTCAATTTTCCCTTAATTATATATTATACCTTCTTAAATGAATAATGTACCTACCTACTTACATCATAGAATGAAAACGAAATAAGTTCATGTAGCTTATCTATGATTTATTCCGGATACGTTTAATTAAATCTATTAATAGAAAGACCAATTCGTAATTTACGTTTAAATTAGCAATATTATGTTGATAGGTTTATATATAATTAGAAGATTTTGTAATTAAATTTGTTTTAAAATCTTTGTAAGCAGGATTATCTTGTAGCAGTACGCTACGAATGTAGCTTTGCTACGTGTGCGTTTGAGTTGTAGATTGTAGTCAACAATGAAAATCAAATAATTTAAATTAAATGATTAAATCAAAGATATGCAATTTTATTGTTTTACTTATTGGTAACTTTTTATAGAATCGGTAAATGTTTATAGAATCGGTTTATTTCCAATTGATTGCATGTTACAACATTTAAATTACAAAGCAACTGTTTTAGCCATTTTAAATAAAACATGCAAACCTAAGGCGCTTAAGACATACGCAATGCCATCGCAATGCGCGATTGTCGGTCTCACCTTCCATGAGTTCCATGCAATTTCGGTCATGTTTTGTTTCACTCTCTGAATTTTTACAATTTCAGCTCTATGAAGTTGAACAATAAGTTATTATTACTATGCTAATATGTAACAAACGCAGTTTATATAATACCAACGTTCAATAAATTATAATTATTTATGCGTAATAAACTTCTAACATAATAATTTTTGCTTAATTGCATTGTTTTTGCAGTTGTCTTTAACCTTTGGCATCTTTTAATTAAAATTTGTGGTTTTTGCCATTAAAACTCCAAACTGTCAGAATTCCTACGTCAAAACCGTCAAATTTACGTCATTCAAGCCAATCGATGAAACGTCAACGTCATATGTCACGTCAGTAGTTTTTTGGATTTTGTCACGTATGGTAAAATGATTTGTACTTACAGTGATAATAATAGTTTTTATTAAATAATTTTAAATTAATAATAACACAACAAGATGCGGTTTAGCATGGTGGTGTTTTTGTCGTTAGCTGTTAGCGCGGTGGCGTGGGACGACGACGATTTAGAAGTGTTTGATGTGGTGGAAGAAGTGAATCAGAATTTCTATGAAGTTTTGGGAGTATCACAGGTAAAGTGCTACTAAAATCTTCGATTTAACTCCTTGTATAACCTGACTTTAAATTAAATATGTTTCTTTAAAAGTTTTATTGATGAAATATGAAAAATTCTCAAATTTTACAAAACTGTTAATTAACCTTTAAATTAGGGTGATAAATGTGTATAAACTTAAAATTTTAACATTTAATTACTTAAATTGTTCTCTTCTCTTATAGGATGCCGCACCCGCAGAAATTAAGTCAGCATTCAAAAAGTTAACATTAAAATTGCATCCGGACAAGAATGATTCACCAGATGCAGATGTGCAGTTTAGAAATCTTGTGTCTGTGCACAATGTTCTGAAAGATCCAGGGAAACGAGAGAAGTAAGGAAGTCCAAATAGGTTTACACTCTATGAACGTAAAAAACAGGCAATAGAGTTTATTAAAATTATTATTATGAATTCTTACAATTACTCATTTTCTTTCATACTTCTTATTCATATTTCTATCAAAGATTTGACATCTTTTTAGATACAATGAAGTGCTTAAAAATGGTCTTCCAAACTGGCGTTCTGCTGTGTACTACTACCGGCATGTCAGAAAAATGGGTCTCTTTGAAGGGTCCGTTATACTGTTTATTATTGTCACATTTTGTCAGTATGCTGTGGGTTGGGCAGCCTATGTGGAAAAGAGGTTTACTGCTGTAAGTATCAATATTCTTGTTGTTTTTAACTTCAATTTATTCGCTGAATAAGGTTCAAAATTTATGCAAGTGCAGGGCATCTTATTCTAATCTGAAGAGATTTTTTAAATATTATATTGTGACAACTATACTAGACAGTTTTTAAGTGTTTGACTAAGCTTATAAGTGTTAGACATATCTACTTCTAATTTAAATCCAGACTAAAAATTTAATTGAGCAAGTCTTTCCTAAACTAAGGCGAAACTTTGTCATATCAATCTGTAACCCATAATTGGTTCAGTATTTTAACCATAGAATCATAGATCTTACATCTTCAATTCATCTTTTAATGACATAATTGAACAGTTTTTTTACTCATTACTAAAAACCCATTTGGTTTTTAGTTTTCTACAAATTATTTAAATACGTAATTTGTAATTAGTGTATTTAGTTACTTAATTAATGTTAATATTTCAATATATGTGACTATTATTACAAGGTTATTGTTCATAGAAGAAAGTGTAACATTAGAAGGTCGTTATTGTAATTAATGTGATGTTAATTAGTTTTAAAACAAAAATCTATCGGTTACAGTATTAAAGGCTTTTTGTCTGACTTTGTCTGTAATTCTTTTTATTTGACAAGCATATATCTTAATCATATAAAATTAAATTATGGTCATAGAAAATTCATTGCAGTGACCATTTAATATTAGGTTTGAATGCTTGTGTGCCATATAATTATTAATTATTTAAGAAAAAGTGGATCACTACTTTCATAGTGCATGCACTTGTACTATTTGTACTTAGTTTTTCCACTTCATAGCATCCATATTATTATGTCATCCCAATAAGAAATGGATGTTTTTTAAATAATCTTTTTTATTTCTATAAGAACGTAAGTGGTCATCATGTACATAATAGAAGGTGAATGTATGATGTTTTTATTTTATAAAGACTTTTTTATATTTTTAAACATTGCTAATAATATAGGATTGTCTATTGTTTTTAAGGGACAGATCATAATTTTAAATACATCATTTTAAATTCACTATCTTAGCTGTGTATTGAAAGTAAATTGAAGTAAATTTGTAAGTTATACCAATCCCTTTTTGGTTGTTAGGAAACATTATGTTTGAAATATAATATAGGTAATATTACAGGAACAAATTTTGAACAGCAGAGGAAAGAAACATGCCAAGAAGTCAGGTTTTGATACCGGAATTGCAGAAGTGTTGGACCAGCTGCCAAGGCCTAGTATAAAGGACACATTGCCATTCCAAATACCAAGGATGATGTGGTGGTCGGTGACAGCTATTCCTCGGCTAGTAGTGGAGATTAACAAGAGAAGAAAGGAACAGGAGGAAAATGCTAGGAGACAAAAAAAGAAGTAAGTTGACATACTACATAATAAATTAGTAAAAAATGCATACTGATGTGGCTAATTTCTGTGAAAAATCCCAGAGTGTGGTTAACGATTAAATACATTGTGACTTTTAAAAATACTGTGGTCTTCTTATTATTTATTAATATAAATATGGTTGATATAGGTAATGGTACGGCAATTTGATGTCAATTTTCTGGTTTTCTCTTTTACCAATACTTTGAATACGGTTGACATAACGTCTCAATCAGTCGTGACTCAGGAGGAAGGAAATAACACTGGTTGCGTTCCCCTCTGGGTCTGCGTGTTCAGTATTAGTTAATGTGATTGCAGGGAGGAGGAGGAGGAGCGGCAGCGAGCGGAGCGCGAGGCGGCGGCGGAGGCGCGCGCGGCGGCGGGCGGCGCGGCGCGGCGCCGGCGCGATCG
>DWQK01004561.1:0-10319 GCA_018231225.1 Noctuana stator
GAACCATGAAGCTAATAAGTTAACACAACATTTACTGGGTCTTAGGCGGTACGAAGTTCGCCAGGTCAACTAGTTATTAATATATTTCAAATTTTCACGATGCTTTTGCTAAAGTGGTATGCCAGCTTGTTAAAAATCGCCATAAGTGGAGATTTGTTGCTATTCTTAATGGGTTAACATTTGCTTGCAACAAAGAAAACTTGATAAATCCGTATAGCCGTAAGCATTTGAATCGAATGCACTGACAACCAATTAATTGTATAGATAAAGCCCTTTGCCTTCACCTGTTAAAATATATTTCATTTCTTAATCAGAGAACTGCTGGTATGGAAGATTGTGTAGTCATTTATTAATTTTCTTATTCGTAACTAAACTCAGTAGGTAAGTGTAAGAGATTTATGTTTACAAAATATGTTAAACAATTTAAAATACTTCTACACTAGAACTCCCTGTGTCGATGTCTAATTCTAGAGCATCTAATTAATTCTTCTAAAGACGTCTAAAATTTTAACTTCATTCACATTGTTTAATAAATTGAGTTCCATAAAAAAAGTCTATCAATTGACTCAGGAAATTATTACGTCACAATGTGTATTGGTCATACAAAATGTATGAAGAAGTCGCATTTTGACAGCTCAATAAAAGTGTCTCATTTGACTTGCTTGTCAAATACCCCATTACCTAGACCTACACAAAGTACAAACACTTAGACTGAGCAAGCGAGATAATATAAGTATGAAGGCGCTTCCGTAGAAATATCTGCCTATCATTTATTAAATACTCGTTATACTTATAATCCGCAATCGATACTGTATAGCAATATTAAATCAAACTTGCTCTTGCATTAAAGTCTTACAATTCATCTAACAACAACGAATAAGGTAACATTAGTAATTAAGCTGCAAAGAAAAGGAACTGAACAGACAATCATACCCTTTGTCCGGCAAAACATAACATGACAAGTGCTTTCGCTTCTCTAAGATTATTCTACGAGTGGGCTTGAATATAGAATCTCTATTGCGTTAAAAATAAAGTTCAAAATGATAGAATTGAATAAATTGAGTATCAAAAATAAGGTTGCAGCCAGTGCACTGAGATGGTACGCAAAAGGCGTTCCAGATCACGCTAAGAGCGTTGCGTTCCGTTTAACATAAGGACAATGCTAATAGGACAAGTACCGCGTAGAACGGAACGCATATGACAGTTTACAAGGTGGCCGCAGTAACGTGAACCGTTTGTTATTTTATTGTTTATAATTCCTATAATTGTACTTTAACTACCTCAGCTCGGCTTTTCTTCCCGTTTTGGTACTAAGACGACAACTGAGACTGCTAAGTGGATAAAATATTGATACTAAAGTATCATAAGCCCTGTAGAAGGTTAATGGACGAAAAAATAAAATAATGCCATTAATTATGCAGCTTACGAACAAATTAATCTACATACCTAATTAAATATTCTCATTAACTTCATGTACCTACCTAAGCATACCTTCAAATAGGTAATTACTGGATTGATAATTAACTTTTTGATAAATCGACATTATATGGGTACAATAAACGTTTCTTTGTTGCCCACACTATATGTCATTTAAAAAGTTAACGTTCGAAATTTAAGCTTCATAAAGGATAATGTTACATTAAACACGAGGTTACAGTTCGACCTGCCCACATTATATCGCATCCCAAAAAATACAAACTTATCTTTTAATTTAATTTAAACCTTATACAGATAGAATAGAGTCGATAATTATTTGTAAGTAATATTTTAATAGCGATAGGCGCGAACAACAATGATGAAGGAGCATGTCAGATACAGACAGAAACAGACTGTACCGACTGCGGGCATAAACAATTGTAGGACATTTGGAATATGGTGTAAATGTCCTTGATTTGTGGGCAATGAGGGTTATTGTTTAAGGATTTCCGTGGCGATCTTGGTCGAAGCTATAAAGTTTTACGTGCGTGTTGAACGTTGAATGCAGAGACAATATTAAGTTTCTATTTATTAGAGTGCGAGAAATTCTCACTCGTATTTTTAGAGAGAACGAGGGTTACAGATTAAAAAATAAATCTTTTTATGACCTAATCAATGTTTATTGAATTTTTATCACAAACTAAGCCTCGCACGGAATATACTTATGAAGAACGATGCTTTATCACGGATGTAAAAGAGCAGAGCTCTGTAGGTTCTTTAACCGTAACTGAAATTATATCCGAAATGAAAATACGAATCCGAAATGAAAAACTGCTTACAATTAAAAAAAACTGTAACATTTAGGTATAGAAATATCCCATTAGAATTATTTCAATCCTATGCCAACATGAGAACGAAGAAAGAACAATAACATTTCTATTTATAAGTATTCAAACCCATTCAATTAAACTTATAACAGCCGCTACAGGAATGTTGATCGTTCCGTGTCTGACGGTCAATTTGGAATTCACATAATTTCATTGAGACTTAACGTAGATAAATAAATATAGCAAACAGTCACGGGGCGCCAGATAATTAGGAAAAATGTTTAAAGGTTTATTTTAATAAGTTCAAATACTTTTTCGCTGGTGTTGCCATAATTATTATTGAAGAAAAGAGGACTGGCATGGACATGCGCGTAAGTACTGAGGAAGGAAGGTCGTGTTCCTACGTATTGCAGTTGGCGTAGGGTACCCCCCCCCCCCCGAGCCCTATAATTGCTTCCCCCCTTCATCAAGATTTCCCTTCGGTCACTGATACGACGAAAAATAAAGGTGCTCCGCCCAAAAAAAAATTATAATTTTTTTTTTCATTTTTCAACACTTTGACATGCAAAACGCCTTATAACCGTAAATTTTCACTCTTGTACCACCAGCCCTCCTTTCTTATATGGCAGAACAACGTTTTCCGTGTCAGCTAGTATTATATGAAATAGGATCGAATTGTCGGAGTCAAGAAAAGGACAGTCCTGCGGTTCGATGGAAACCATTGTGTCACGCTTATGACTGAGAGGTATTTAGCGGTACTAATTGAATTCCGCGGTAGGTCTCCCATGTTGGCGCCGTCTCACCAGAATACCAGTCAGTTAAAACAATTAAAAACGATTTGTAAATTACGAGAACACTATAACCTCCCTGTTACGTGCCTAGTTATTAATTACACGAAGAAAGCCAAGTAAATGGAAAAGAAATCTAATTTCTTTTGCTATTTTATAAAAACAAAAGAATAAATTATCGACATGCACCATTTTTTAAAGAAAAGTCGCTTCCTGCGTCTGTCCCTTTGTCTGTACTCGTATGTACGAGTATGTAAGCTTAGATCCTTAAAACTACACAACGGATTTTGATGCAGTTTCTTTTAATAGATAGAGTGATTCAAGAAGGTTTATGTGTATAATTTACTGATTTTGAGGCGGTACGAAGTTCGCCGGGTCGGCTATAGTATCTTATAATCTAACTCATCTAATCTAATTTCAATATTACCGTCTATTCACTATTACATTTTATTTAAATTAAATTCTCTCTTTTCTTAATGTTTACTTATACCGCCTATGCCTTTCTGCTTAGCCCAAAGGTTGGCTGGTAGGTACAGAATGCTTTTAATATTTTTTTTTTAAGTTGGTATAACAAAGTTTAAATCACTACATACTATTAAACAAAGTCGCTTTCCCTGTCCTTTTATCCCTGTGTATGCTTAAATCTTTAAAACTACAAAACGGATTTTGATGCGGTTTTTTTTAACAGATAGAGTGATTAAAGAGGAAGGTTCATATGTATAAACGTTTACAGTTTTTCTGTAGTGTATCAGCACTGCACTTTCTAGTATCATCGGTGATTCTACACATTTACTTAACAGTTTTATTTCACGTTTATCCCTACAAGATATTATTATATTTAATGAACACTCAAGCACAAACGATGACGCAGCGCAATAAGCACGACATTAAACGAACAGACAAACATCTGGAATCCAGATCGCACACGACTGCAAAGCCGTCACAAAGCCTTCACTGGCCCCGAGAGGCTTTATCGGTAAATTGCGGCTATCATTCAATATGCCCACTTAATGCTGATGATGTCGATAGATCTAAGAGCTTTAATCGGAGAAAGATATGTTGTAAGGGTTTCATTTATCTTAACTTTTGCTTTAAATGTTATAATTATCTATAGGAATTATGTGAGTACGTATTTTAACAAAAGTAATAGATACAGTACCTGATATAGGTAATTTTACAAGGCGTTACTTTACCTAAAACTTGCCTTCAACCTTTTTTATGTCCCACTGCTGGGCACGAGTCTCTACCCACAATCGGGGAAGGCTTGGAGCATACTCCACCACGCTGCCTAAAACTGGCTATTTCCAAATTCCTTATAAACCATTTTGTTGTTTGTTGGCCTATTTGGTTTAGTGGTTACCATGCCGGTCCGCAATTCCAAGGGTCCTGGGTTCGATTCGGCGAGGCAGGGAATCCTAGTGTGGCGCTGTGAGTGTGAAGCGTTATTATATTATTATTAGCGAATGCCCGCGACAATGTCTGCACAGGATTATATTTGAAGCAATTCACACGATATCTTTTCATTAAAATCCATTTAGTAGTTTTTACGTGAAAGAGTAACAAACATCCATTCATACTTACAAACTTTGGCATTTAAGTATAATATTTTAAGTAGGATGATTATTACCTACATGTTCATTATTTACGTGAAGTGCGCAACTCATACTAAACTTTGACCCCAGTACAAGATGCTTGGCAATATTTAACGCCTCCAAATATGCCCGAGATAACTCACCTGCAACTACAAACAATCCAAGACAGGTAATCGCATGCAGTTTACTCAAGATTAATAATACCCTTACGTTGAACGTCTGGAACCGCACGCGAGTCCTGCTACGCTGCAAAGATTCGCAAAAACAGTCTCTATTACAACCAAATAAGGTGCAAAAGGTTTGAGTGCAAGTGGAACAGTCTGAACTTAGAATGTTTAGCTTTTGTTTAACATTATCTCCATTTTACTGTCTCGTGCAAGCGTCTGAAGTCGTGTAGGTGGTCGGATTGCCGAGGAATTGAGCGGGACAATTCCGAGGTATTATGCCTTTTATAAACTGAACAACTGAACAGTTAGGCCCTTAGGGTAAATACTGAACGGCTATTGGTATTGGTCAGTCAAAGAACCATATTGATTTTTATATCAAAGATGGTAAAGTAGCATGAAAGAATGAATGAATGAAAAATTGCGTATACATGCCGACAGCTTTATACAGACAGTGTAGAAATATCATTCAAACAAATCATACGTTTTTTTATGATATGAAGACGAGCATGCAGGTCACCTGGTTTTAAGTGGTCGCTGCCGCCCATGGACATCTGCATCCAACCTCAAGCAGGCTCGTGTCCTGCCTGATGTCGCATGTAGTTGCGCTGCTACCCCGGAGGCTGATGGTCGCCTCATGTAAATGTGGCCGACAACTACACCCTACCACCGAAACACAAATGAATTGCTTCATTTGCTTCACGGCATGGGTGCAACGGTGGTACTTTTCTGGTCAAACCATACAAGTTCTACCACCTACAAATTTAATACATTTTGTAAATTTATAAAGAAGCTAACTAATTTGTAGTGTAAAACGGACCTTACTCAGTATTATGTCATGAGAAGGGACCTAGGGTCTGCAACTAGTCAGGCATTCCCGAATAATACACGTGAGTGAAGCCGTTTTGTACTATAATAAAGTACATACATTGACTAAATTTTGTATGACAATTAAAAAATTGTTTGCAGCCGCACTAAATACAAGATAAACATAAATTGAATTCAATTATGCAAGTAGCTCAGAATGTCAACACTGTATAGACAGTATGGAGCCCTAAGACATTTCGAGCATTATCCATTTTACAGTCCCCTTTAGGCAAAATATCAATCCCGTTCCGAACAATCCAAACAATAGTACATTTTCAAAATACACTGCACCTAGAATGCGCGGGTACCAACTGACCCGAGCTTTTGTTCCAATATTTCGAATCTCCCATACATTTGTTTACCCTGAACTGGGCAATAATTTTGTGTAATGGCGAAAGGTGTGGTTTCGAGCAAAATTAGAGTGGCATTAGAGCGTTTTACTCGCCGTTGCGGCTACGATCTGCGTTTTTCACAGTGCATTCGCACAATGGGCTACAATGTGGCTTAAATGGTAAACGTTAATAGACTTCGTTGATTGGTCCAATTCAAACGCTGATTCTAGAATTATTGAGATGGCAACATTTACGTAGAAATATAATAACTTTATTGGTCTTTTCATCTCTTCTGACTTTTCTTAATACACGTCTATCAATTAAAAAATACTTCTATTCTGTCCTTAGACACGTCTCAATCCCTAACGTTTTCAACTATTTATAGTGACAGAAATAATTATAAATACCTTCTCAAAACATATTAAAACATTTTTTACCTGATCGCCCATCTCTTAAACCACTAGTTGTTACAAAGCAATAAATTACCATTATCGCACCACTATCGTCTCATTGTCGCAAAAGCGTTTCATTACCAACTCATTGTAGCTCTCAACATCGCTACACGCTTTTTGATTCTATAACCTTCTCCTTATCAAACCCTTTATAGTCTATGCTACTCGTTATAAACAAGATTTTATACTCTATACTTGTTAAATGGTGGCCTTTATACTCTGTGCCACCCATAGAGCTCATTTTAAAAAGTTAACCGTTTTAATTATGGCGGTAATTTAAAACGTTATCTGTAGCAGCGGGACTTTATCGCTATTTGTGCTGTTCGATTACTGTAATAGAAGTAGATGGGAAAATTAGTGAATGTTGCTCGAGACCTTTTAGTGCTGTTAGGAACCTATAGAAATGCATTCTAAAGATATTTATAAAAGTCATTAAATAGCGAACACGTGAGCCCATTAATTGTTATGGTTTAATGATTATTCGGTCTTTAGGCGTATAACAAATTACTGATATAGGTACTATTATTGTTTTAATTCTGCGAGTAGGTAGGTACAATACTTTACCGAACTTTCAGTTTCAATGTTTCAATGATAATTCACACACGAACAAAAAATTTCCATATTAAGATACTAAGTAATAATAATTTAAGCATTACCTATTAAGTATTATTAATATTTTATAAGAATCCTTGTAATGCAATTGAAAGGGTTGTCATCCATTAAAAATATTAATCAGCATGGCAGAATTTCTTTGCTTACGATCCATCCTCTTTGATCTAGTCCCTGATGTTAACTCTAACAAGATTTTATTATAACTAAATGTCAATAAAATAAAATTGATGAAGCGTTATTTCTTCATTGCTTCACATACATTGCGTGTACAGTGGCACATTCAGAAAAGTGCTGAACAGAGCCCGCCCTAAATGCCGTAATTACGTGCTTTCTCTATCGACTAATTGTATCTTGGGTATCGTTTTAACGAAATGATATAATACTCCGTACACAGGCAGACTAGATAAGTGCTGGCAATTACAAAGCTAACAGCAGGTGCGGGCAGTTATTGCAACAAATTTCGAAGCAAGATATGTAAATACATACGTCCATGCGATTAAAGCGAATCAGGTACAATTTATGGCGCTACGAAATACTCGTAGGTAGAGCAGTGCCCTGTTGCTGTTTAAGATACGTTAAGTAATTCTTCTGCAAAAGTTTTTCTGCTGTGAGTTGCGACTGACCGCTGGTTTTTGAAATGATTGTCATTTAACAGGTTTAGAAACCTAAAACCAGTGTTTGGGTTTCTAAACATACGATACTCAAGGAAAAATAAGACAGTCTGTATTAAATACATTGATATGTAAAAAAAAAACAAGATTAACAATGAATGACGCCAAAATGTTCTCGGAAAAGTTGCCAGTTTATAACAATATGTTAGAAGCTGCGGAAATTTTAAGTAGGTATAGATGAATTTTATTCATATGAACTGCTTATAAACACTAATTATTCCGAAGTTTTTGAGTTGTTCCGGTTAAAAAGCCTATCAAAGCATTGACCTTAAAGGTTGACAAAAATCTAGCAAATCTTACACATAATACAAACTGTCAATGTTTGTATTATGCTTTTATTAAGATGTAACGAAGGCTTGCATTAATGAGGTACCCCTAAAGTATGGTCAACTAATATAACAAAAACCATTTCGCTAAATTGTCTATGTCACTCTGACTTATTATACTCCAAAGAGGTTTGCACACGCACAATCCTTTAAAACATTAATTTAACAGCGGGATTTAAGTATAATATATATTAAGCAATGCGACACGTAATTTTGTTAATAAATAAGCTGGTGTCCCATAATCGATTGTTCTAAAAAATGTTCTCCATTAAGATCAAAGGCGATCTTATCAGTAATTCTAAAGATTAATTACAAGTAATATCGCTTTGTCTTTTGATAAAAGGATATAATAATATATGTATATGGATACTTATTTTTTTTTTGTTATTGGAGCGCGCATAAGTAGGTAAGTAATCATTTTAATCGGGAAATTTATTGAATAAAAAAAATTTACTGCTCAAAACAAAAAGAAAATAAATAAATATAAGCAAAAAGCACTTTTATAAACCTTAAAACTATTCTAAATTAATAGGTATAAGCTACGATAAAAACGTAATATTTTTTTAACTATTGTTGATCAACGTTGATAATAATATTTAACTACCTATAAATAATTATTATAAATTCGTTAGTTCCTCAAGGATAAAGGTAAAATCCAAGCACGTAGTACCTAGCACTTTGATCACTGCGCACGCGCCGCACCATATTGTTTAATTGGCGTGATCAGGAAGAACGGTAGTTCGTATCTTCGTTTAATCCAGAACTCAAATATTATCTAATGTGAAATTCTTATTTTATTATTATTTGCAACAGTACCCACTCTAAGTTTAATAACTACCGTAACTGGTTTATTTTTTATTACGAAGTAGGTAAATGTTTAGTATATTTTTAATAATATTAAGTTACCAACTTATTTTATGTTATGTACAAGAGATAGATCTCTTCGTGTATAAGAGTTGGTTAGAATACAATTTTTGGATATTTATTCTATTTCGAAATTCAAATACTTCTTATGATCCGAATATCGCAAAGTGCTATAATAATGACGCAGCTAGATTTTCCAATGAATAAATTTACGACGCGGCGACTGGCGCGCGCCATTTGCATTCAAACTGTAAATTGAACAAATTTGAAATTCATTGCACCAACTTCAACACTTATTGCTCTTACACGGATCGCGTGTGATTTGCGGTAGACGCCACCCGATTCGAATAAGTGAACGCTAATAAGTCACTGATAGAAAAATGTTACAAACTTGCATTTTAGTCGACTTTAAAAACGGATTCGTCTCAATTCGTGTTTATATTGCTTTCATAAAGATACTTTTATTACTTTTATATAAATACCCGTTCATTAAATATCACAGAAAATATACTTACGTCCATTTTTTTGTTTCATTTATCCTTTACAGATAATTAACAGTTTATCTAAAACAAGGAATAAAACTAAGATTAGATCAAGTTAAAACCCCTTCAGCATTTTTCGGTTCCATGCTCATATTACCATGTTACCTATCATATTACTCTTATTACCCATCTGAAACCTATATTAAAATAGTATTTTAAAACATATTCAATCAATAGACTGCAATGTATTTTAATCTACACAAATAAAAATAAATTACCTACCCATCGAGTTTGTCGCCATACTGCCACGAACTAAAAAATGGCGGACCTTTCACAAATGACCAATAAACGCGCCAAGCATTATTCAGCAATTACCGCGTCTCCTCGGCGATAAACCTTAGATTCAACACAATTTTACAAAGTAATACAATTTATCCAAGAGCAATTTAAGTTTTTCAAATCGTACTCCAAAGATTCTTTGCTTTTTCTACAGGGGAACAGCTTTATTGTAATGTAGGATGACCACAATATATCAGCCCTTTCTCGGATATCTTACTCTCAATATCATAAGATAGGCCTCCGCTAGTTTTCATCAGTTCATCGTTTCGGAGGGAGACCTGCGCTGCTAATGCAGAGACGTGATCCATGTTCGAGGATTTTTCTTCCCCATCACTTGTCAGTCATGCGAACGACCGACAAACCATGAGACCTGACCATTGCCACTTTTAACGTGTTAGCTCGCAAACTATGTATCTGTAAACTTTTGTTCGTCTACGTATTTCATCATTCCGGAGTCGCGTAGCGATATTTTTAAAATGTAATCATGAAACCAGATCACACTTACATGAGGCGACCATCAGCCTCCAGGGTAGCAGCGCAACTACATGCGACATCAGGAAGGCACGAGCCGGCTTAAGGTTGGATGT
>DWQK01004562.1:0-10319 GCA_018231225.1 Noctuana stator
GTTGTTCCTCTATGATTCCAATGTATAGTAATGGTTATGTCTTGTTTTACAGTTGAAGAAATGATAACAGCACCATTTGAAACTTGTTCGGATAGCTTCTACTTTGTGGACAACCATCTTGTAATGCACAATAAAGCAGACTACGCTTATAATGGCGGTATAAACAATTAAACATGTTTTAACACTTTAAAAGGTTTCACTATTAATTGATATTCAGTATTTCTATTGAACACACATTGGCACTGAATTGTTAATATAATTGAACAATAATTTCACAAAGTAAATAAAAAAAAAATTAAATTTTATAATTATGTGGCAAATCGTTTGTTGCAGACATTTCAACTGATTTATTGTTAATTTTATGTACACATAAAGTAGTGCCTAGTACTTTGCCAGATGCCCTTTAAATAATTAAAATGCTTAAAAAGAGCAGGACCCAATGTGACCGAAATGAGATGGAGCTATATATTATTATTAGTCCATCAAATCAATCAAATATTCGAGGGTTTAGGGCAGGTCATTTACAACTTATTGACCGTGTATAATTTCGTCACTGAACAAGAACTGTGATTCTGATAAGCATTCCATTTCCAAAATAATGCATTTGGGTAATGCATTTATTTATAGAACATTTGCCTTCTTTATATAATATGAACTTAAATAGTGTTAATGTATGTTTTTGTCTTATAATGACAACAGTGGTTATATTATGTACTTTGACAGTGGTGTCCATACCTTTTCTAAATTTGAAATAGTTCCAGAAACAGCCATCAAAAACCGTTGGGAGATAACATGTGGTGGCGTATAATATAACAAATGTATTTAGTAAAATGTCTCCAATCTATCATGATATCTTCCATCCATCCCTAAAGTAACTGCAGTAGGTTTGCCTCATGTTTGCCTTTAACCATAATAGGGAATGGCTTTTACTTGGCAGATGTTCTGCAGAACTAACTTCAATTTCTGTTAATCATGGGAGTTATTGAGACTATAAGAACAGATTTAATGTTATATTGATTTCTAATTTAAATAATACTATGTACTAGAAAGTTTTTCTGTTTATTTGGTGTGGACAAGTTTAGTGTGTGGAACCTCTTACACTTATTTTACACTTTTAATTAAGCACTAAATGTTTGATGTTCACAAATTTTAGATATATTTTTGATGTGTAACACCATTTGTATTCAGAATAGTTATTAAGTGAGTGTGTTACACTATCCTGATATGAATTCTAGTCATAACCTATAAAGGTTTTTTAAAAAGCAAACTGTTGGTCTTAAATTATTAAATTATTTTAATGCAAATTAAGAGGGTGCAATATGGTTTGATAACGAGTACAGGGAATGAAAATTGGTATTGACATCTGATTCTAATGGACAAGAAATTGGTATCGAGTTAAGACAAAGATTGCTGCACTAATTGTTACTTAGGGATTGTATTATGTTTGTTGATCTGCGTTCAGTGTTCTTTAAAAAAAGGATAAATAAATATACATATAATATTGAGATAGAACCTGAATAAGAAAAGTCTATAGTACTGCCTGCATTCATAAGTGTCTCTCAGGGCCTGAACATACATTTGTCATACAGATAGGAAGTGAGCTCAGTATTCTGAGGACTACAAAATTCTGATAGAAATGCAAATATCTATATTAGTTATTCGTGTTTTTACATTTCAGTGTTGCAAGGGTAACCACGCTCGATTGCCCTGTGCCCCTAAAATGTAGTTAACAAAGAAAAATATTTTGAGGTACCTATAGATACTAAGAATATAAATATAAAAATCGATTGAATATAAGTTGTAGAGAATTTATGAATATAAGTTGTACCTACAACTTTAATCAATCGATTTTTTACACTTTGCTACGCATAGAGGGTGCTGATGAGACATACTTACCTATAATAAAATTAATTCTTTGTACCTATTATTTAATATACTAAATTTATTTACTACTTTTAACATCGTTAACGAAGTAACATTTATTGTAGGACGGCGAGCGCTTTTCAAAGGATCAATGACATTAAAGAATTGCAGAAACTTAGATATAAAAATAGATCGCTTTTTATGCCGTCCAGTAATTTCTTTATTTCGAATAAGTGACCTTGTTTTAGTATACAATGTAAGTACGAACTTCAATGTGTTCATGTATTTAAAAATACTTTTAAATCTTTAGTTTATAATAATATGTACTTCATACTTAAACAATATTGTAACTTTATACCTATTAAGTAGAAGTGAAAACAGTTGGTAAGTTAAAATATTATGTAGCAGTTGTGAGTGTAGCGATCATCACCTGTAGCGTTTACGACGAAGCTTATATTACATTCTAATTATTTAATAAAGTATGAATGAATTTATAATGTCTTTTTAGCTAAATACACTACCATCCTAACGAGGTTGTGTCCGTTACTTGGACGAACAAACTTCTTGCATGACCATATATCTCACTCACATAAATAATCTTTAATTAGCAAATTGAAATGAACAACAAAGTAACAAGAACGATATCTATATTTTTCTTGAAACATATCAAAATTTTTGCTCTCATTGAAATGAAAAACTGATGAAATTGAAAACAAAAATATGTTTATTGAAATTAATTACCACAATATAATCATAGTATTCATACATGATTGGAGCCCCCATGCTATTCACATTAACTTGTGAAACTAGAAACAACAAATTCAATTATAAAACATTGTAATTTACTCGATACAATCTAAAGCATTTTGTCGAATTATGTGTGCTTAAATTGAACTATACAATAAATCCGGTAACACGTGACATTCCAGCAATCCAAACACATTAAATTATTACCAATAACAATAATAAATTCTTACGTTATCATCCTAGTTATAATATAACAGCTCAACATGAATTATATTAATGAACTTTGGAATAGCATATCGTAACGAAATTAAATAAAAATGTTGAACTCCAAATACAAAGTTAAGCCGATGGAAATTTGCTTATATTTAATATTAATTATAAAAATACTATATCCCTAATGTTAAATTCAAATAATTTTTACTTACCTACGTGTACCTACCTATCTTAAGTATTGGAAATTCAAAGAGATTACATAAGATTGCAGTGACATAATAATAAAAAAAATAAACATAATAAAGACAATACAATTCCTAATTAGGATTAAAGTTAAAAATCTACATTGGTAACTAAAATGGCGCGTGTCAAAAGTAAACCCCGGTAACAAGGGAGGATAGATTAAAAAATTTGGCATCCTAACATACCTAGGTTTATTTCAAAGTAGCAGCTTCGATAATTATAATTTAGGCACCTAACTAAAGGAACAAAGTTTCACAATTAGTAGATTTGATAATATTCATTAGCAAAAAGTCATTGTTTTAAATAGTTGTCTCTCACAGGTAATTGAATTTGGACAAGCTCTGGATTTGCCCAACTTCGAATAGGAGAGGCAACAAGACCTATCTGAGATCGTACGTGGACGCCGTGCATGACCTTATAACGTGAGGTCCGAGATGGTAGCCTCGGGAGTGTTTCTGGCATCCGCCCCACCGCTTGAAACACAATAATTGCTTTACGGCGGGTTACAAGCGGCGCCGGAATGTATAATTTTAAGCCCGAGTCTGAGAGAGAGAGAGAGAGAGAGAGAGAGAGAGAAAGAGAGAGAGAGAGAGAGAAAGAATGATAAAGGCATATTGCCAAATTATACGTTCCGGCGCCGCTCATAACCCAGTAACCGGTGGTCACTGAAAGTTTTTTTGGAAAAATGCAGTTTTTTTACTTAAATTACTATATAACAATATTTATAAGAAAATGCTTTTAACAAGGAAAAATAATATTGTAAAGGCTTCAATGGGTACTTACAATGCAATCAGTCCTTTTTATATGTTGGAATTATTATAATCGTGTTGTAATAATTACAGATGTTACAAAATTTGGAATCTATGGTTGTATAATCATAATGTATTTGGCATTAATATTTTAGTTAAATACCAACAATTCATGTATTGGACTTTTTATTATGAGGACGTCGACCGCGCCCTCGTTGATTGGAAGTGTCGCGCCCCCGTGGATTGGGGGTGTCAGTGCGTTTTGTTTCAGTTTCATTTCCCTTCTTAATATAAAACTTGTATGTCAAGTTGTTATCATTAACATAACTAATAACGTAAGCCAATGGCAATACGGAACAGTTAGATTCTTTGCAAATATCGGTGAATGTATCGCTGTCAGGGCTGCATGTATCTTGATACATATACTTCCTCCGAGGTTCACTTTTGTTGTATATGTGAAGTTCATATGTCCATTTCGAGGCACTAAACCGTGGGCCAATTAATTGTACACTACAATACATAAATTGAGAGTCGGTTTTTAAATGTACTAAGAAATTAAATTTTCCCAAAGAGACATGGTTCACAATGTGACTTTTGATTTGGGGGTTGAAGGTCATTTCAGTGTCCACTTCAGCTCCGGTTTGATTTGGATGGCAATCGAGGAAATGAGCCTGGATCTGGTTTACTTTACCTGAAATATAAACCATCACACATTCAATGTATTATACTTACTTACGAGACGTAAAGAGTAACACTCTTTAAAGCTGTATTTCAATAACATAATAATACCAGATAGGCTTCTACGACTGCGTGCGGACTTTAAGGCCTAAATTGAAAGTTTTAGTCAAGTCCACTGAATATTTTTATAGATTTTGTTCTAAACAATGTGTGACGTGATTATTTAAATTGAAATAGTTTTTTTATTTAAATATGAGGTCTCCGAAAAGCGCGCATAGTCCCGTTGGTCGCTACCAATCACAAGCAATCACATTGTTAAGCAACCACGGGCACGGCCAGTACTAGCGTGGGTTAAGAACGAGTACATATTTATTTTTAGTTTTATAAGAAGGTACTTGCCTCTCCAGGTACATCTATTGTAATTTAAAAAGGCCACCGGACAAGCCATTTCCCTATACAGACATTCTTTCAAGTGGGCGTCCAAGTTGTTTTGTTTAAAAGACAGACGGCAACCATCACTTTTATTTGGACAGTTTACTGCTCTCTGAAAAATAAAAAAAGTAGGTACATTATAATATTTAGAAGACTAAAACAATATTTTTTTGATACACTCTTAGATTGAAAATCATTCGATTAACATTGACCACCGGATTTGATTTACGGCAGAACAGAAGTTGAAATGATGAATGAGAAATTGAAAATTTGTGTGTGTTTAAATGGCACCATGACATCGAATCGTAGTGTAAGGCTAAGAAATGTGTTTCAATTCATATTGGTTGATTTTATTAATGATCAAACTGAAACGATAATTTTATTGCATCATTTCATTCAACTTTTTATAAAATGTCTCTATAATTATTATTTTTACCAGTTTCATAATAACAATATTTGAAGACAAATATTAATTAGTTCGATACTAAGATTGATCTGTAAGACCACTCATATGTGAGGCTCCCGTTCTAAAACAGTACTTATACTATTTTAGTGGTCTTAACCACTTTCTGTCTCATCTTTTCTCTATGTGCCATGGGTCAATAATAGATATGAATTGATACCTCTGATGTATTTATCTGTAGATCCGCTAAATAGGACTCTAAAGTGATATTCCTGGTGTCAGTAATGGGGTTTCTGCAAATACCGCAGTTACATTCTTTAAACTTGCAGACCATGCAGGAACTATGTCCTAAGCCGCATTGATATATTTTGACGCCAAGGCTGTCACCACAAGTGCTGCACAATCCCTGGGCCTGATTAGTGTTACTCTTTGCAATCACATGAGTGCTCGATCTGAAATATATAATGTTTATAATGTTTATAGTTTTAAAATGGAAAAATAACAGCAAATTTTCTGCTACTCCTTGTTGCGGGGACAGGAGAAAGTAAAAATATACTGGGTCTACATTTTATTTTGAAAACCTTAGGAAAAATCATTTAATAGCCAATGAGTACATACCTTGGCCTCAATTTTATGGGTGTATCGGATGTAGGTGCAGCTGGTTCAGAGGGGGGGCAGCTTAAAGACCAGAAAGTTTTATTTAACCATTAAATACTTTAATGTTTTATTCAAATGAGCATACCTATTATTTTGGTGACATGTTTATGGGTAGATGCATACCTCGGTGTAAATGCTGAGACCTCATTGGAAGTTGAAGCGACAGATGCAGAAGGGAAACAGCTGAAAACAAATCAGGCCAGTTGAAATCATTATACGAATCAAATTACAAATAATTTACAAACAATAAAACAATGAAGAATTATACACTACTCACAATTAATTCTTAAAGTGAACAATAAAAAATGTCTAAAGTTTCTTGATTTAATTCACATTGTTTAATAAATTTTATTTTTATTTCCTTTGAATAGATAAAAAAAAACTGTCAATTGACTCATGAAATTGTGACGTCATAATGTGTAAAATTATCGTATCTCATTTGACTTGCTTGTCAAATATCCCATTTTTAGTGTTCAATTTAAATGTATTGAAAAGAAGAATTTAAATAGATATATTATGCTGTACGAACCTTGGTGTCAATGCTGAGGCTGCCTTGGAGGTAGAAACAGCAGTTGCAGAAGTGGGACCGCTAAAACAAATATTTTTCTTTAACCATTGAACCAGATCAGTAGCCCTGTCACGAACATTTTACTAATCCAACATTGAGTATTAACAGTCAAATTTTGTAAGGGATTTTGAACAGCGCTCCGTGGGCGTAGCGGGAACTAAAAATAGTATGGATAAAGTCTACTAAAGTAACGTGGTCCTCTATTCGAAGGGTTTTGGGCTCAAAACCCAAAACCCTTCGGGGTCAGTAATTTAAATAATGCATTTAGATTTCGGTTTTCGGTCTGAATTTGTTTGTATCTTAGGGCCTTGCCGGGGCCTTGGTGGTTAAATGATCTAACATAAATATAAGTTTTAATTACTTTTAATGCGTTACTTACATATAATATGTCGTATTGTGGTCAGGTTTCGATGGAGCATTAGCTTGCATGTTCATTTGTATATTGCTTGTAGTACTTGTATTATAAGAGACCCTGGATGTGGACGGCTGAATGCTAACATTTTGAGGGACTTGAAGATTTGGATACAAGGGCGAGTAGCTGTTAGTTGTACTTTGCGTATTCGGCTTAGTAGCTTGCAGACTGCTCCTAAAAGTAAGGTTTTCACAAAAATTACTATACTCTTTACCAAATAAATTATTTATATGTTAAATAATTCAAAGCCTATGTCATGGTTTTTGCACGTATTTTAATCAGAAAACGTTTCCATTCGTACAATTCGTAACATCCCAAGAGTATACAATTACACTACGTGTAGGAAAGCAGTGTAAGTAACGCAGATTTAATTAAATTTATGGTGTAACTAGCTGTGCCCCGCAGTTTCACGCGTGTTAAAAAATTTAACATACCTAATGCTCTTTTCTAAAATAAAAGTAGCCTAAATTATACCTTACACCTCCTTAGCTGTTTGCCAGTGAAAGTCCCGTCAAAATAGGTCCAGCCGTTCCAGAGATTAGCCAGAACAGACAGACAGACAGAAAAAATTGTGCAAAATGTTATTTTGGTATGTGTACAGTATATACATACATATTATGCATTTAGTAAAAAGCGGTTATTTAAATATTACATACAGACACTCCATTCTTATTATTATGTACCTAGCTATAAATGAACACAAATCATAAAACGTTACAGACCATTCAATAGATGCGCTTAAAAATGTACTTTATATACTTTTCTTAAGGTTTCAGTTTTGTGTTTTATCAATAGCAAGTAGGTATTGTTCATGTAAGGACAATGGGAGTTTGTTTACTATTTTTTTAGTATAATATATGTACCTACAGCTAAACATAGAACGAACCTACTTTTTGCACTCACAGTAGAAAACACGAAATAGGTATAAATCTCATAATATAAAACTGAAGAGTTTGTTTGAATGTACTAATCTCAGGAACTATTGGACCAATTTGAAAAATTCTTTTAGGGTAAGATAGTCCATTTATTGAGGAAGTCTATAGGTTATCAAGAGTTACATTGCAATTCTTAACCCGGGTGAAACTGGGCACAGCTATATTTAATAACTAACGACCCGGCACGGCTTCGCACGGGTGCAATGCTGATACTAAATCCCTACACTACAGAGAAACTGTGAACGTTTATACATATAAACCTTCCTCTTCAATCACTCAATCTATTAAAAACCTTTTTTTAATAATTTAAGCATACCTAGGGATATAGGGCCAGAGAAAGCGACTTTGTTTTATACTATGTACCTAGTGATGTGATGGTTAACTGGTAGAGAATGCTTATAGTTTTAAGTCCACCATTAATACCTATATTTTTAAGGTATAATAAAGTTATAAAATAACTAATTACCCCTTAGTTACTTTTATAACTGTAACTGACTGTTGTTGTTGCAACATTTCTCTGCACTTTTCTTCATACGCCCTCCTTTGTTGGGCCAGTATGCCATGGATCATTTTTTGATTTTGTTCCTCTCTGTAATTTTTTGATAGGTATTTGTATATATTTTAAATTGACTACCATTGTGCATGCTTATGTATTATCTACTAACATCTCTGCAACCCCAGAATATAATTTAGTTAGTTTAATTATTAATAATTTTAATTTTTGAACCCCATCCTTAATAGCAAATGAATTCTTCTTATTCTGTCGGTAACTTCATTACTGAAGGTTGTGTACTTAATGTAAGTCCTGCACAGTTCTTAGGCCTTTGAAGCAAATGAATAGGGACTCTGAATTTAAAAAGTTTGAGTAGTTGAGGACAATTAACAATGTTATTGAGAGTTTTGTAAAGAAATATGAGATCTAAATAGATTCTTCTCTTATTTAAAGATTCCGTCATAAAAAACGAGTAAAATAAACCTCATAAATTAACAAATTGTTGGACCTTTAGATTAATTGGGTTAAAGGTTCAACTTTAGGAAGTCTACCATACAACTATTTACCAGTAACCTCTGCCTATATGACTTCTGGGGTCACAGACGGTTAGAGTGAAAGCTTAAACATACATCCAGTGACTGTTGCCGTAGCTATCTGGACTATTTTTCTGGGGAGGAGGTTGGCTAGTTGGCTAGTAAGCCAGGATCGCGATATAGATACCATGCGTTTATCAACCTTTGAACTGGTAACCGAAAACCCAGATCATTCTGGGGACGTCCCCCACTCTTCCTACGTCTAAGCCAGTGACCCTGGTGCCGATGATTTGTTTGAAATTATACCTAAATTCAAATGACTATGTTTTAGGTTTTAGCTTAATAAAAATATACCTATACTGCATCGGCGTACACAAAAAGCACTGAATAGTTAAATATGTTTAAGTACAACTGACTACAACTTACTCTCTTTTCTTTCTCTCCGATGTTGAATGCTCCGCACCCATCTTTATTTATTCTAAAACAGAATTAGTAACTGAAATAGGTAGAACAGCTAAAACAAATTAATGATAATGATAAATAATTTTCCTTGTGAGTTGTGGGTAGCTATCTAGCTATATATGATGTATGTACCTACCTAATTAAATTATCTATACTATAATAGCTATGTATGTATAATTTTTAATAATTATGAAGAGCAAGAAACAACGTACCGTACTTCTGACTGTGTCTGCTGGCTGATCTGACTTACTCACAGACTAAGAAGAGAAAGAGATAAATGCAAAGGTAAAGAACCTACCATAATAAAGTACCTATCATAGACAAACACTACAGTGTCAGGGTTGCCAGATTTGGTTTTCGAATTTTTGCCAAATTAAATGAGGAAAGTGAGCACAGACTACTTATGTATGTTAAGGTTAGGATTTTTTCTTTGAACATACCTACCTAGTGACAAGTAATTGACCGTAGTATATTCTGTGTAGTCTGTGTGATTGACATTGTTGTGTGATTGTGATTCTACTTCCAGGCCTTCCAGTGACTTCCACTACTTCCACCGTGTAAACACTTGTCTGCTTGTCTGATATTTTCAATATCTTATCTAAGACATCTAAGTGGATTATTAAAAATAAGTGTGACCCCAAACTATAAATGATTCCCAACTAGTAAAGTATTTAACTTTGAGGTCAAAAGTGTCAAAACCACAGTATTTTGCCGGAGATCAACAAAACTTTACGAAAGTTCCAAGTATCAGATACTTTTTTACCATGCCGCATTTTAGAATTGAGACCAACGTGCCTAAGAGCAAAATTCCTCAAGATTTTGTATCTAAAGCTATACCAGTGTTGGCGAAGGCCCTTGGCAAACCTGAGCAGGTGAGCTCATTGTATTTACTATTTAAGAAATTCCGAGATCAAATTACAATAACTCCCTA
>DWQK01004563.1:0-10318 GCA_018231225.1 Noctuana stator
CTCACTAACACACAATCAATTCTGATTTAGTTTTTTCTACGTGCGTGTTACTGCATTGTTACTGCTTGTAAGTCATTAAGTAACATAATTTGCTGTTACTTAAATACATCTTCGCAGATTTTTACATCACGTTGCAATCACAATTAAATGTATCAGTTTACATAACTAGCTAAGTGTATGTTGCATATTATATTAAAACTAAAACAGAATATGTTCTTCCTTCTCATGCAATAGTTACCCATATTTCACTAAAGTTATGTAAATAAGTTGGGTATGTATGGTGACAGCCCAGTGGTTAAGAATTAGGCCCCTCATTCGAGAGGACCGGTTTCGAATCCAAGCAGCATGCTCCAATGACTTTTCTAAGTTACGTTGTACGCAATTAAATGTTATTAGCTGTAACGGTGAAGGGAAATATATTCTCTATAAAGTTCTCAAAAGGCATCACCAACCCACTGTTGGCCAACGTGGTGGACTGCGGCCTAAAATCTCTTCTCATAATTTAAAACGAGACCTGTGCCCAGCAGTATGACTGTAATGGGATGATGTTATATAAAATAGTTAGTCTACAGTAGCTTATTTTTTTACCAATGACACTACCAAATAGATATTGAAACTATTAAATGTACTAAGTAGCTTCTGTAGCCCAAAGGTCAACACACTCATGATTCTAATACCTACTTCAAATTTTTTCTGTATATTACGAGTATCTTCTGTATTTCAAAGCAAATGCTTCGATAAACAGACTTAATAACCTTCAACGATACTGACTGACTTTTGTAATATTAATACTCGTACAGTAGATAATGTCTTCCGAAATATTTTATCGCCGTATTTAAATATGTATGCATTAGTAAATTTCACTTTAAAGAGAATGTAATTATTTCTTTTCAGTACCTACCTATTATCGTTACTATTACAATACGGTGAAATTAATAGTTACGAATTTATAATCATGTATTTATTAGTTTTGAATAAGTGCGTGTCATAAAAATTTAAAACATCGTTTCAAGAGTTATTATTCTAGTAATATTACTAGTAGCTGCTATAAAATATAACTAAAATCATACTTAGGCCGTCAAAAATAGTTTCAGACATATAAATACTGCCAATCATATGGAAAAACACACACAGCTGAGGAAACATGCTCGTCCGAGCTGTTTAGCTAGTTGCTTCATTCCGTAGGAAGTTCGGTGCCGACACCTTTGTTTGGCAACATTCCTGATAATAATTTATATTACGATGGTATCGCGCTAATTACGCATACTATATCGACCATTTTCGTAATAATGTACTGTAAGACTTATGGTGCGAACACACTTAACGACCATGTAGTAACGCAATTGTTAAGTCACAACATCGTACTAATACTCAGTGTAAACTAGGTAAGTAGGTAGTAGGTAGGTGTGTGAAAATCAAATGATGCTTTACGTCCGATGTTTTACCTGCTCAAAGGTGTCAAAACTTTTTGTACAAATGACCAAAACTCTATATTAGCAGCAAGGTTTTGGCACGCAAGGACTGCAATATGGCAAAATAAAGTATCTATTGGCGGACCACACCTTTACCTCTATATTATTCACGCATAAAATATATGCAGATCTAATAAACATACATTAAATACATACATTTTATAATACACTAGCGACCCGCCCCGGCTTCGGGTTCACAGAAAAACTGTGAACGTTTATACATAAACATTCCTCTTCAATCACTCTATCTATTAAAAAAAAACCGCATCAAAATCCGTTGCGTAGTTTTAAAGATTTAAGCATGCATAGAGACAGAATAAGCGACTTTGTTTTATACTATGTAGAGATACATATCGTTAATGGAGAAAAAAAATTAAGTATTAAATATCTGCTTAAATAGTGTAAGTGTACTTGTATAAATATGTAACCGGCTTTAGAACCAAACAATCATACCCACAATCACATTTATGTATACACTTGTCATGGTTTAGTTGTATAGTGGCATTGGCACCGAAAGAAACGTAATTCTCCGGTATTAAATTATACTTCACAGCTTCAATGAACGTCTATGTTTTGCTTTGTACTTAAGCTTATGCGACATTGGCAATGGAAGGAATTGAAGGAATAAGTTCAGAAAATAAATAAATTAATTTAAAAAAGACTTACTTTGGCTGTCAGTCAGTACCTGTTTCGTTATTTTGTGGTGCCATCAAAACTCATAAACACACACGACTGACTCAATATTTTCTGTCGAACGAGCACCACCGTGTTTAAAATGTATCTCCAGTCGTCAAAAGCAATTTACAAAAAAAGGCAATCAATACATGGAAGTGAAATGTACTTGAAAGGAATTTCACAGCCCAAAAACAAATGCGAAGCGAAACTGGCTTATTTTTAGGACGGGACGGTGGGGCAACGCAAGTGTCTGGTACTACATGCGTTGACCGCGCGATGTAAATTAAACTGTGTCTTGCATCTCTTTGAAGTGTTCTAGCGTTCTAACATTCAGTTAGGGATGTCTTTCTAAGTTTCTAAGCAAATTTCGAATTGAATCTTCACTATATAATAATATAATCATATCTGTCAAGCAAACAACAAATAAACAAGGACACAATCGTACCATTCTTTTCTCGAAGCGCGAAGCAAGTGCATTTTTGTCCCTCCTGTAAGTTAGTTGTTAATGAAGCTAGAAGCCTAAATTGTCACTGACCAAGAAGCATTAGACTACATTACATTCAATGTTTCTAAATAACAACAATTTGAACTTCATATTTAAGAACTACTGCAAGGTTCCTTAATTTTGTATTTAAACTGAATTTTATGAAAACTTCAAAACTGCGATGTGCACTGAATTAAATTAATTAATTACTCCAGTTCTATAAGATATACCTGCCAGATCACTATGGATATCCATACTCACAATTGCTTCTTCAATTATGTAAAAAAATATTTATCGAAAAAGTGATTCCTAACCGCAAGCCTGCGAACGCATCGGTCAGTCAGTGCCGACGGCATACTGGAGCGAGGCTAAACACTGTTGTAAGCGATCCGTGAACATTACTGAACATGTTACCCCTTTTCACTTATAAACTTATAAATTGTTTACAGTTTATCAAGGTAGATCTTTAGCATTTGCAATACAATAGGTACAATTTTGTGTGCATAGACCAAACAAAATTATAAAGGAAAACACAGATGAAATAATTTTTTCTTTTACATTGTCTATAAAGTATGAGTAGTTTGAACAAACGTGACTTTACAAAAGAAACATTTAAAAATACGGAGTAGTTGTAAAAGGTGAAAAATTGACTTATCCTTACCTTCCGTATTAGCACGTTCTGTTTTTGATTACCTCCCTACTACGCAAACCAAATTGAACGCTTTCGCGGAATTTTATTGTAGGTAGGTACATAACTTAAATTTTAACTAAAAAAAATTATTTTACTTACATTGCGATAAAATTATTCGTTACTTTACTTTTTTTTAATAAATAAATAGAAGTATAAATGTTTGTATCTCCTTAGATAAATAAATAAATTGGTTTTACGCCAAAAGTAGTTACTCTAACTTATATTTAGCTTCTTAGCATACAGCTGTCACATTTCTAACAGTCATGGATTTGTTTGATTGGGAATGATTAGTAAAATATTGGGAACTTTTAACCTCAGATATCCCAAATACGTTGACTCTAATAACACGTGTTTCATATTAATGTATGATAAACTATTAATATATGGACCATCCATTATTTCGTTATTAATTTTGTGATAATATTAACGTATACTTAGATAAGTTGCTTAAAGTTCTAAGAAAGTACATCGTACCCTATCCTCGATGCCAGAATCGATAATTATAATAAAATGGATTAATGATGCAAATCAATATAAGCTCGAGAAGACTTGAGTTATGAGCTAACATTAACATAACAAGCCCGTTAATTAAATATAAGATGATTATTAAATTTATTAAATGTATGTGTCTGTGCATCTCATCCTATCTACAATATTTCACTTTTATTAATTACATGTAGGTATTACTTAGGAAATACAATTACTTTTTTGATAATATTATGTAATTAGCAGCTCTGACAGACTACGTTTTTGAGATATCATTGATCCAGTGTAATACAGGGTTAATAAGCGATAGCGCGTCTTACTCCCTATCATACATATTAGTAATTATTATTGATTAGTAAATACAGTCCGTTACTTATTGTGTGACTAAGTGACTAAGATTTTCAAAATTAACTTTTAACACGTTCATAAAATGAAAGGAATTTAATCCACGATCAATCACGACCGAAGTATTGTACCATCTATAAAATACCACTTCTATTTACGTATTCTACGAGTACACTTGCGTAGCAATTGGAATGTTTCTCTTTTAAAACATTAATTTGCAAGTTTTTTGTTTGACGTATCCGTGCCCTGCAGTGACCACTTAACAGAAAGTACCTACGTCGGCTGCATGTCCAGCAAACCGCAGTAATAAAACTACTACAATATTTGCTTGGTACGTTCTGGGTTCCACTCGTAATTCGTAGGGCACGATGTGCGTGTTAGTAAGTGCATGAAACTCGGACAGATAGACAGGAATATGTTCGTATCAAATGTCTTTTTTAACGAAAACTTTTTTTGGAGTAATTTTATGTTAATGGTAAAAATAGGTCATAGCTGTTGTCGTCGACAAGATCCGCGTCACTTCATCCGCGTGCATTTCAGAATTGGGTTAAGTAAAAGAGGATTTAATTAATTTAAGCAAAAACACCAACTTCAAGCTTAGAAGTAGTAAAGAATTTAAATGGCTACAGACTTCAATAATAATAAATTTTGGAAAAATGCTGTACAGGTAGGTCCACTGCTGGGCACGGGTCCCCACTCTCTCCACAACCGGGGAAGGCCTGGAGCATAAATATCTCTGTATATTTGAGAAAACAATATTATTTTAAAATCGCAGATACTGCAATTTTATTATATTTTACCATATTAAGTAAAATAAAAGCAAAAATTGTTACATAAACGTTATTATCTATAACTATCATAAAAATGTTGTATGCGGATGTTGTAACTACTATATTTACTGACTTTACTTAATAATATTTAAAATGCATTTATTCAATAAATGGGTTATAAAATCTCAGTAGGTACATTAAAATATCATATAAATAAGCTAATAAAATACACATGTACCTAAGTGAACATGTGTTATTGCCCTCTTAAACGCAATTTGTAGTTTCCTATTAAATTTTGATTTACAATGCTAATGCAGAAGGCAATTGACTTTAATTTTAATTCGTTCGTGATTCATGTTATTATGTGGCTAAAGATAGGAATCTAAAGAACCAGTTTATCGAATTAGATTTAATTTCAAAATTTTAACAAGAATTGATTTAATAATTAAACAGTGTGAGATTAATAAAACTGAACGAATAGTTATTAGGTAGATACTTATTTAAACTTGTACATAAATATTTTAACACGAATAATAAATCGTTTCATTTAAAATCTACCTTAATTTATTGTCCTTCTTTTTCTCAACTAAAATTTCAATTTCGCACGATAACACACTTCCAAGTACTACCATTTATCTTTTATATAAAAATATATGATTAGAAAAAGTGAAACACTGACCTACTTTTTATCTGAAGTTGTTATCAGATCGTACATGTTACCATTGGTGATCCAGATAAATGTAATTTTCACTCGCAAGATGTAGGTAGGTACACCAAAACAAAATAACCACGCGTTCATAATTTAACAATTTTATGCATTGTTGTAAACGCTTTCGAATGTTCTTTTTTATTCTAATGACCTTCTAAAGCTTTATAATACAGGTTAATAGTAATCATTTAATTAAGATTTTTTGCCGTAACTAAATGTACCTATTGTCTTAAATACCTTGGAGTTATAGAGTTGGCACATCTTTAATTTATATTAAGTTTGATGACTGTACATTTCGTGAAATATCCTTTCTTTCCTATTATTTTTTAAACGGTTTCTAAGCAAATTAATTGCAAGTTTTATTAGGTTTACCTATTGCTTAATAGTACGGAACACACAGTTATTATTATTTTTCTTTATAACATTTTGTAGAAAGACTTGTGACAGATGCTATACTAGGTCGTGAGATAAACGATACGATAAGCTGCAGAAAAGGAAAATAACGTAATAACCGATCTTCCGATCCGGCAATAATAAGTTTCCAGAAAAATAAAAATTCACAAATCACAAGAACTTTATATAAAAAAGCTGGGTTTAGATTGGCGTCTTCATTGTGTAGGACTGCATCACTGAAGCACAGAATAGCAATAGAAATATACTCGTATATCATATGATATTTTATGTCTGAATGAACGCACTTGTCGCGTATGCGGTTATCGTGATCACAGCGATGCAGCACATGCGAGCCCGAGCGTACTATACGCAGTGGGTCGATCCCTTCCTCTCCGTGGTATGGTTTGGTACACGGGCGTGAATTTAGAAATTGTAAAAATTACAAAAGGTTATCTTTTTGTGCCAATAAGAATGGTTAAAAAACTAGTTTTGCAAGGTTTTGCCGTTTCCTATTTTATAATGATAATGGAGCTTCTCTATCCTGTCCAAGTGGTACTTTATTCTATAGATTCATGTTGTCCGCGTCTTTTACTATGCTATGGGTCTTTCAGTTTTTCTAATACAACCGGGTAATAATAATATTATATGGAAATTGCTTGAAGGAAAATATCGAAATTAAAGCAACGGATGAATGTTGCTTCAAAGGAAACTAATTAATAAATTTATTAGCCTTCAATTACAAATACCATGTTGACATTTTCAACGCTGACCTGCTGGCTAATTAATGGCCAATTTAATCTTAATTTGCAGATAAGCATAATTAACGTTACAAATGTGTTTAAAGATAAACCCATCAATGTTTCTATTTTGTGTGAACTTTTAATTCTATTATTATCATCAGGTATTTAAAATAATTTTTAGTATTTAATTAATATTGATTGTAATTTCATATGTTTTTTCTAAATAAGTGGTTAAATATAAGTGTAAATAAAGTAAGTAGAGAACGAGCCGTGGCCGGTGGCGGCGCGGCGTAGCGTCGGCGCGGCCGTCTCGGGCCGACGCTCGACGCGCGGCGCTCGAGCGCTCGTCCCGCGGAGCCGCGGTGCCGCGGTCCCACCAGTCGCGCCGCGCGCACCGTTCGCTCTTCGCGTCTGCCTTGTCTTATCCGCACCGGGATCGATCAGCTCGTCTCCACGTTATTCCAGTGATAACGCGACCTCGCGACCGCTGAAACCCCACACTCAGTGACGTCGTGACTCCAGTGTCCCCATCCAAACGTGTGTTGTGCTGACTTATGGATAGTGATTTTCAGTTATCGGATATCATTATTTGTGTTTAACTTTAAGTTGAAAGTAAGTATTATTGCTATTGTTTGTAAATAAGGCTTAAGATAAGCGCTGTTCAAATGTTAAAAATTGTAGAGGTTACTACTATGTAGATTTAGAGTTATAAACAAAATGTAGAGGAATATTATGAGTTAAATACTCATAATAAAAACACTCTTATGGTGAAGGCTGCAAAATAAATTAATAACCATGGCTCTAACTGCGCTGCTTAGATAAATAACTAAGCAGCCTTGATACAATTTCCTGTCACTATAAGTTGATTAAACAAATTACAATGTTGTCCTCCAAAAAATTTTAATATTACGTACAATGCATTATTTATACGCAACAGCGGTGTTCAGAAAGTCACCTTCGAAACAAGGGTGTTACAAGAAACCGAATAAAAAGTGACCTCCAATTCTAAGTTAGGTAAGATTTCAAGAAGCAAAAGATATGTCCGCTTTAGTCGTTAGAGCGTCAAAAACACGTATATTTTTACTCTAAAAGTCGGACATAAGAGTTACTGAAAGGATTGGACAGCAGATGTTGATGAAGCGGACGAGGTTTATTTCAGTAGATGTCTTGTTTTAGACTTAGCTTTTCAACGTTTGTCTTGACAATGTACTTCGCTAGTGATCCTCTAAGAATACTTATGCAGAATACTTAATTAAGACTTAAGACCAATATGTTTTTATTGACATAAATGTGTCTCTACACTTAATACTTTTTACTACATCTGTTTTTTTTCAAGTAAACAAAGGTGTAACTATAAATCGAATGATAATGTTATCGTAGACATCGAGATAAAAGCTTTAGTTAGGATTTCTCATATTCTGCTTCGCTCATTTCTTTTTGGGCGTGACATAGGTAGAATTTATTGTTAGGACATTATGATTGGGAATCAATGATATTAGAATAATTACTGATAGTTAAAATATTAGAGTACAACAAGAGAGAAAACACGTTTATGAGAGCCTAATTATGAGGATGTGTTTATAATTTTTCACCAGCATTTTCGCGATAATTAACAAAACCATTGAGCCGTCGTTTTACTCCAACGTAATCCCGTTGATTTTCATCGTTAATGCTTCGTTGAAATCGGAATTTCTCACGCGCCTCAATTAAAGTATGATACGCTTTTTATAATGTAGAGTCGAAAAAATATCTTTGATAGATACGAGTATAATGTAGAGTCGCAAAAATATCTTCTATACACTTGCAGGTTTATGAACATTGTTATCGAAATCTTACACATGATATGGAAGCGAACACTATTCTTGTTAAGTAAAACATGTAATGTCTAAAAATTTGATTCGATTTACTATTGTTAATAATTTCGTTTTAATTTTATACGAAAAAATTAAAAAATCAATTAACTTGCAAAAGGTATATTTTTCATATAGAATTTTAAATTACACAGCTCTTCAAAGTAATTAGGTACCTAATTGACATAGTTTTCTGATCCCTTATTAGAATGAATATTTTATGACAATGTAGTTACTTTATCAGTAAGAAGCGTCCGTAATATAAATAACATAAATAAACAAGTCATTTGAGAAATTTATTATTTTTTTTATGTGGTTTACATATTTTTATAACAATTGCAATATATTTTTGTAACAATTGCAATAGGAAACACTGCACTTTTAGTTAAACGGCCGACCTTTCTAGTGAATTGAGGAATGATGTAATACTTAATGTCCTTTATGGCATATGAAGTGTACGACCCCACACTCGACCAGTGTAGCCTACAACCAAACCATCTTAAATCTGAGAATAAATCTTCAGTAGGTCATTATTGAGTTGATAAACCCTGGCTAAATGTCGGTTATAAATGTCTTTCCGACTGAGAAATCTTGCAAAGGATTTGCTAGTGACACAGTATGTTGCGTCGACATTAAATTGTATACTCAACAGTGCTGTCGACTTAACGTTAGAAGCTTAAACGACTGCGTACTATTAGCTTTTATAATAAACACTGGTGTACCGTGATTATGGTGCAGAAAGCTCCCGCCGACCTCTCAGCAAGAGAAGCTTTTTATTTAAACACAGCTTCCTACATGAACTTAATGATGCTTGCCGTCCCGTTATATGACTACTCATCGCAATTACACTAATAAGCCCATATTTATTTTTACTTTTTTTAGTAAACGGTACCTAATGGATTCCATCGAGCCCTTAATAAACTTAAATGGTGCAAATTATCCATCTTTAAAAGTAAAATTCAACAGCCGGAAACGGAAGATATAACAAAAACGTTCGCACGATTTTAATCTTTTTAGTCTCTAACTCATTTTATCTGTATCGGTTCTACACGAACATGTGTCTGGTAATGCACAAAAAGTATCCGAGAACAGAACTCATTGAGATCGGCCGCAATAGCCAGTATTGCGCGCGCGCATCTGCGACCTGGATGCCACCCGACCGTCTCAAGAATTAATCTGGTTAATTCATCAATGTAGGCCTCCAATTAAAAGCGTATTCTGAGTCCCTACGCATGTTATTCGATTTTCAATTTCCAATGTCACGCCACTTACGATCGTAATTACAAAATCCGCAAGTGATAGTTAAAAATTTATCTGAAAAACCTGTTATATTGGCATAAAATCAGGTACCATCGCTCGTATCGTTCACCACTCATCCTATAATCGATATCGATATTCGATTAAGAACCCGATAGTCAATTTTATCGCTCTTATATGTTAATTCTAGCTCTATCAGGTACACTCAATAATATTTGCATTTGTTAAAAATTATTCTTCTCTTTAGAATCTGCATGTAAAAATGTTTGTTAAGTTTCAAATATTTATATTTGTTTATTTATGTACATCTTAATATATATAAATTACGTGTCACAGTGTTTGTCCGCGATTGACTCCTAAACGGTTAAGTAAACCGATTTAACCAAATTTTGCACACCGTGTGCAGGTTGATCCAACTTGAAAGATAGGATAGCTTACATCTCAAT
>DWQK01004564.1:0-10318 GCA_018231225.1 Noctuana stator
TTGATAGCCTATAACCTTCCTCATTAATGTAGCTATCAGACACAAAAAGAATTTTTTAAATCCGACTTGTAGTTCCATGGATTAGCACGTTCAAACAAACAAACTCTTCAGCTTTATATATTATATTAGTATAGATTAAAGATAAAACAGAAACAAAGATAAAACTAAAGCCTACTTTGAACTACTTTTCCAAAACAACTAAGATTATTAGTAAAGTAAAGAATAAAAAGTACGCTTTAAACGTTTCTCTAACACCTTAACAAGAGGACGCCACATTGAATCTTTTACCACCGGTGAATTTGATAGTGAGTCGCAAAGCATTTGCTCACTAAACAATACAAGTTAAGCGATTGAAAAACGTAGTTTTCTGACAGAACAACTAGTTCAGCTAACACGATGAGAAAATCACGGCGAATCACATTAACGTTTTGCAGGTTTTAACGTTAAATAGTAAAATCCTTTGGACGAGGGGCGTGGTTTAGCTCGAGTGTAAATATGGATGTGCTTATGATCGTGCGACACGAATGCTTAAACTTTAAATAAGTAGAGATAAGTGTGATAACGCTTCTTTCACCGCTAGCGACACAATACAAGCGAATTAAGGGAAGTTGTTAAGGTAAAACTTAGTACCTTAGCTTACCTTTCTGGCTGTCAACAATAACGTGACGTTGAGGTAAAAAAGACGCTTCATGAAATTGGATACTACAAAGTATTTCCAATAATTAAATTTTCCGCGATTTAACAAATTAATAATAGTAAGAAAATAAAACAATAATCAATGTCAAAACATTTGTTTTAACTCATTTAAAATTGCTAAACTACATTTTAATTTCGCTCAAAACAACTTAACAAAATTGGCCAATTGACTTGCTAACGTATGACGTTTTATATTTTATTGTTCGTTTGTGTTATTTTTTACGGGTCATAAAAAGTATTGCAGCTGACATTGTAATTTGTTCCCCTGTTAAGTTTTGTTTCCATTAATGTCTCTCTTGAGGCAGTTTCAAATTAAAACACATTTTTATTTTGGAAGTTATACGAATTACTTTTAATATGGTAAACGAACTCTAGTTTCTCAAGCTATTAGAAATTCTGTACTCGCTAGCGGTGAAACTGGTTACTGCCATTTAAATTAAGAATAGGCTCGGGAGTACTGGCCTGACTAAAATGTGTCTGTGTTCGCAGAATAATATCATATTTATTCGCTAAACACCTCAAGAAATGTATAAGGACTAGCAAATTTTTTTTAATAAAAGCTTTTTTGCTGAAAAAAATCACGAATACTTTACGTTAAATTATATCAAAACTAATACGGGTGTACGTAAATGTGTTTCTGATTATTGCTACATCTTTTGATCACCATTTATTTCCAAAAATAACGAAAAAATTGGTTTTACTATTTTTTATCTCTTATGTTCTTAAGGAATAAAACAGAAATGTACGGGACAAGTTATGGGTCAAAAAAAGTTACTTTTCGAACCGTTGAATGTAAAACATCTTTGAAGCTATGAAGATAAATCTTCTGTTGAATGATCATTTATGAGTCTACGTTTATAGGGTGTCCACATTTTGGGAAGTCAGTAAGCGGAGCTCAAGGTCAGTGAACTCACAAAGTGATAAAAACAAATATGACCTAAAGTGAAAACGGAGATTTTGCACTGTTTGTATGAATACTTTTCCAATTATTTTACAATGATATAGCCATATCTTGAATCTGGCGGACTTACGTTTCATGATTTCGACTATAATTCACAACTAAACTTATTGAGTGACTAAATAGTAAAGGCGTTATCTATTGCGGTTTTAGAGCAGAAAATAGTTACACTGTTAACTGAAGGACAATTTACTTATTTCCTGTAAAGCAATGATTTTTTATACATATAAATATGTATTGTATACAATTTAATACAATTTTTCCATTCTGTTTATGCAAATGGAGCGCCTTCACTGTTTTGTAGTCACTATTTTGTAAAAATATCCAATAGACATAATATATTTACCTTTCTAGTAATGAACTACATAATTATCGTTGAATTTCGCTTTACTCCTAACTTTGACTAACCCAGCTATGAGTATTTCAACTGGAGACTTATTTATATTCATTGAAATAAGTAAATGGAAATTGTCCTTTCTAGGGCTTTCTTTACCAATAATAGAAGGTCCTAAACACTTCTTTTGAAAGTAATTGAAGAACGAACGCTCACAAAAATTGTTTTGAACTCAAAACGCATTCGTTAAGTCATTTCGTTAATGCGGACACGACACAACCTTCGTAAACAACCGCGAAGAAAATTAACACGGACAAAGAATTAAAACGGAAAAAAATATTAAAACACATGTATCGGTACATAGTAAAACATGGCAAGGGATTTTGCGCTTTCCAGATAACAAAGATATAAAATATTTTATTGTAAGTGATAAAGTAAATAAAAATATACATTTTAATATAGCACTCACTTAGAGTTATAGAGACCTAAGTAAGAAATATCAGTTTTTGGAAATCGCGAATTAAAGTTTCGCAAGTTTACAAATTTTGTTAGGTAAGGTTAGCTTTGAACGCATGCGAAGGTCCTTAACCTTAACAATATTTTAAATTAGCGAAATATGTTTCTTCCAAAAACTCGCAGTTCTTAGTTAGGTCTCTATAATACTGAGGATGCGATAGATAATACATGTTCAAGTTTAAATGCAACGGTTGTGAGAGAGGCCTAAAGTAGTTCAGACTTTTACGTTTCCTACCCGATAATATACTGCCTATTGTGTTCGTAGGGTATGTTCGGAATACTGTGCAATTTTTACCACGAGTTTTTTAAAATAATGATTAAGTTAACTATACACTGTTGTCGTTTTGTTATTTATTTGCCTGAGCTTGACTGGCGGTTGTTCGAAGGTTATATTTTAAGTATGGAAGCTGTTCTACTAGATATATATATTATAAAAACTGATAAAAATTTAGTCTAAATGGATAGTGTTTTCGCTTGGCGCAATAGTTATGTGCCAAATGGGTTTTTGCTCTAAGTTTAAAAGTAGCTTAGGGTATTAAGATATATCTTTACCACTTTTACAGATTGTTTAAAAGAAGCTTTGAGCTTTAAGGAGAAATAGGTCTCAGTATAATAGATACAGCCAGTCGAGCTTACGGTCAAATTGCAGCCTGAGCTTGCTCTTTTAGCTTTAAATTTCCCAGTGTGTTCGTTCTCAGTGAAGCTTGAATACTTTAGTTCTTTCCTTTATCAACCGATTTCAAAAAAGATTGAGGTTCTCAATTCTGTTTGTTACGTGATAACTTTCGGGTAAGTGAACGGATTTTGATGATTATTGTTTTAATTGAAAGCTGGTGTTTCCCGTGTGGTCCCGTTCCAATTTAGTCCTGTTCTCACCGTGGCATCCATGAGGAAACCATATAAGTTTTGAATTTGGAAATTGGAATTTTTGAATTTGCATTAAGTATTTGCGCGACAATTTTAAAGTCGGTTGTTTTTGTAAGGCGAGTTGTAATTATTATTTGTGTGTCCTAAGAAGTTATGTTTAGTATTCGTCGGTGGCGCGGAAGGTTTTTGATGTTTAGGCAATCATAAAAGCAATAGTTTCGGAGCGTTCAACGCATAATTTGTAGTGTAACGTGCGTTTAACGCTAATTGTCACTTTTACGTTGAAAAGAAATCAAATTTCTGCCGAAGTATATTGAAGTTATATTGCTTATGTTAAGTTTGGTTTCGTAATATTGTTTATTTGTTTGCATTATTTCGTTCCTTTTAAAAGTCATATTTAAATCGTTAGATTTTCTATTGTTGATTCGTTTAACGAACTGTACATAAGTATGATTGTTCGCTTTTATTCGCTTAGAATTTTGGAAGGCTGAAGCAATAAAATTCTGAATAATTTTTAAATCTTTGATTATACGACAATTGTGTTAAGTCGACTTGGTTTTTAAAAAGGGCAGATTGTAAAAACCTCAATTTCTAAAATTGATTGTGCTTATCGTGTTTGACACTCGACTCCTTGCTAATTATATTTGTTTCTGTATCGGGTTAGACTCGTGTTCGGGTGTAATTTAGACGTGACGAAGGCCCGCCGCACTTCGTTTCCCGTTTCTCTTCAAAGAGCATGCTCAGGGCCGTGTTATGTACGTAAATTATGTGTTCAAAACTATATGTTTTTTTTTTTAATTTAATTATTACCAGTTTACATGAATATTATATAGGAGTATTTTGCAAACGATGTTGAGATTTTAAAACACATAGGTGGATATTATTATTCATTTTTGTTTATTGTTTTAATGTAAAATAGCCGTGCCAGACGTATTTACATACTATAGGTAAGGTTCATTTTTGCTCGTATCGTGTTTCAATAGTGTTTTGCCGTTAACATATTAATCTAAGTAAAATTATCTAAAGCAAGTTAGGAAAATTTATTGAAAATATTATTGTAGCTAGATCATAGTGAAACAGTTTCACCGATATTAATTACACGTTAACAGCAACGTTTTAGATATTTACTTATTTATCGACACGTCTAATAAATTATATTATGAAATAAATAAATAATTGACGCGTTTGTTGACACAGTACGTAGAACTGGGGACTTATTCGCTATGACACGAGATTCCTTATTAATAGCGTGTGTTTTTGTAACCCGCTTATAACATAAACGTGGGTTCGAAACGCGCCACGCCACCATAAGTATATAATATAGGTAAACTACGTGTGTCGCGCCAATCGTGGAATTATGCGTGGAATGTGCGTGGAATTGAAAAATCGTATGCGCGCCGCGTGTTTTTAACGTCATAGTGAATAAGGCCCCTAATAACATTTCGCTCACGTAAGCGTAGATCTAGTTAAGGGGATCATAGTGAAGTTAAGTATAACAGCGTAGTTTCATATTGTGCAGTACCTCCAGGTAGCGGTAGGAAGTGGTAGCGAACTATTACAACCGGTAATCAGTGGTCGCGACCACCTTCTACCATCTACGTACCAACCCCGCCGGTAAGGTTTCCTTTATATTCGTTTTTACATAAGTGCAATTATAATTGTATACCGTTTTAACGCTTAGTTAATATATACACAGTTAAAGTATAATATAAGTACGTGGCGCGTACGCGAGGAGCGCCAGGAGGAATATACAGACACGTATGTTACATTCCGACGTTGAAAGCGAATTGACTAGTCTCGTGTGTTCAAATAACTACTTCCTAAAACAATTAATGTTTAGTTTCATCATAGAATACGCTTTGCCGCGCTCGGTACGAATGTTGGGCTATTTGACGGTATAAAAAATTAAGTGTTGTTGATAGTAGGTTATTAAAAAAACCCATAATTAAACTATACATTATTTTTAAACGCCAGCCACGTGACACAAAACGGTCGGGATTGTTTGAATCAACAATGACGTAACATGCTTGTCAACATAATTATAATTATTACGCAAGTCTATGCTTGTCTTCGCCGTAAACGATCACTTATGTATTTAAAAAAACTTAACGTTTGTTTACTTGCTGACAAGCATATGACGTCACAGAAACTAACGCGACGCCATTTGCATATAAAAGCGTTTTCGCCGGTTATTTAAATTGTCAATATTTAATTAAAAATTTTAGGGTCAATACTTAACAGAAATGGAAAATAATATTTTTTATGGCACTACTAATTAATATAAAATGGTTTTTATGTTGTCAAATAGCCTATTATACATATATAAAAAAACGTCTTTAGTAATGGGACCTGTATAACTAATGCCTGACTGAGTTAACACCAAATTTTTTATATTGACAAAATAATATTATGTTATTTATTACGAGTTCCCGTGTAAGTTCCCACAGATGGGAGGGGATTCTGTCGCTGTATTTATAAATTATTGACCGTAATTTATAAGGTATATATAGCTTAAAGATATATAGCCGAAGTTAGCTTTGTGCTCGATTTTTATGCTGTCGGTCTTACAATAATTTTTTTGTATTATAATCGTTACAAGTGATTGAATGATTGACAAATGTGGCATTTAGCAGGCGTTCTGCTTAGTACCTGTTAAAATAAATATAACAAGCTAAATTTCTTTCGAATAATTCTCTCGTATAACATGAAAATCAATCATTTCCATCACTTGTTTTATTAATTACACTGTTCACGAAAGAACAGAATAAATCGTTCACCGGTCACGTCCCACATAGAGCGTGGGCAAATTTATAATTTCAATTAAAGCAATTTAATAGGTTATAACCTAAAAGTTAAAACATTAAATAGTATCGCAGTGTGTCACGTGGTCTGTGGACAACAAGACAATGAGCTGAAAAGATATTTTGATGGGATTGTGTATTGTATTGTATAAAAACTAGGAAATATCGCCTTTATGCGAACTCCCAACATTCAGTTTTGGGTGCTTAGTAGGAGTTTTGACAGTTTAGAAAAACATGATCGAGCTAATTATCATGCCGTACATTGCCAACCTCATACAGTACAAAGTTGCATTTCAATAACAAAACGAGCAATGAACACAGTCCACTTTTAGTTCCCCGTGTTTCACTAGGGGCGTCGCTAGTAGATGTATGGGCCAAACTGAAACCAAATCAAGCTTACAGTAAACTGTTAAAACTTGTACTAGCCCTCAGAAATGTGGACGGCGAGTGTTTGAAACAAGTTGTAAGTAGTACAATTTGGCATGGTCATTGATTTTTTTTTTGGATTCGTTAACAAAAATCTTTAATGAATTGTATTTGTGAGTCGCATGCTTGATAACGAGCTGTATCCAGGGAACTTGGGATTGTTGTTTCAGAAAGTTGATCGTTTATACTAAACTAGGTTAAAATCCGCGCTTACATAGGAATGTATGACAGTTTATAATCTTTTCATGCTATTTTTAACTTATATTGTTCTGGTTTACTTAGTTTAGTAACATCGGACTTATGCACAGTAACGCTTGATACAATTAACTATAGTTGGCCATTTCTAAGTTATATTTTATTTACTTCTGACAACGGGTTGATGATTTACCTTCGTTGTCATCTTTGTAGCAATCGTGTAGTGTTGTGAGTTTAACAACACAGTTTATAGGTACTCTAATTAAAGTTAAATTTTTTAATCATCACAGACGGTGTAAATTTTACTTTTATTGGTTGATACTATAACTTCTTTATTTAGAACGACAACGTTATTATTTGGTTATACAGAAACCTTTCTTCACCAATCTACATTGGAACAGCGTGGTGGAGTATACTCCAGGCCTTCCTTGGTTGTGGGGGACTCCCGTGCCCAGTGGAACATAAAAAGGGTTGAATGCCAATGCGACTGGTTTTGATCTATTGTTCTTTTGAATGGTTGAAAATTATTGCATAAGAAGATGGGAATCTTAAAGATTGAATTACAACCAGCGAATAACGCTATAGAAATTTTTAATGAAATGAAATTTCGTTATTGGATATTGCGTTTTGTTTGTTTATGTATTTTATCCAGTCAGTTATTGGGCATGCGATGTGATTAGGTGGATGCTCCTCAGTATGAGCCTCGTGTGTTGTAAATTGTATAGTGCGTCGCCAGAGGGCGTGACTTGCCTATCATGTTACGTACGTACTCGTATCTTGTGCGTTCCGTTGCGTGTTTCGTGAATCGTATAGAAAAATTCTATTTGTAATTTGAATTGTTTGGTTTAAACTTACACTTTGCTAATTAAATTTAATTGTAATACAATGAAGCCGTTGTGCTAAAGTCATATTTGGACGATGACCAGTTTAAGTCATGTTTTAAATGTTAAAAAGATTCTTGCATGGCAGGGTTGACGCTTAGTCGAAATATTTTTAGGCTATTCTCGGTCATCAGATGACGTTAGGAAAAGTTTTTTTTAATAAGTAAACTTATTAGCTTTAGTCAAATTTGTTAACTTGCGAAGCTTGCTTACTTTATCAGTAATAGGAAGAAGTGCTTGTTTTGAAAAATCAACATTTCTTTAGAATTACAATTTACGCTTTGCAGTTATTGAAAACGTACCAGTGAAAAGCTTTAGACAATTATTTCCCAATTCCAGTGACTCCGTAGTAGGTATTTATCCTATATTTTTCAGTAGCTTTTACAATAATTATAAATAAAACAAGTCACGCCCTCTAGCGGTGGTCAGTTCTGTCATGTAAGCAGATAAAATAGCACCTCGCAGTTATGTAGTAACATGTCTAGATATACATTATATTATTAATACTGTAGTATGTACATTTAATTTTATTCCACTTAGTTTGTAACTCGTGTCGGTATGGATTGTAGCTAAACAAAGTGCTGTAAATTGATGACAGAATCTCCTTTTAAAATATGCCGAGGGCTATATTCGCTAGACACATGAGATTCTTTATCAATAACGTGTGATTTCATAACGCGCCTAAAACACTCCATGAAACATGCCACGCCGCCAAAAGCAATAATACGTGTGACGTGCCAATCATGAAATTATGCGTGGAATGTGCGTCATTGTGCGTGGAATTGACAAAAGTTATGCGCGTCGCGTTACTTGTTTTTAGTGTCATAGTGAGTAAGGCCCCACAAAGTTCACTTTTTATTATTATGTTCACAATAAACAAATGGATGCACAAAACTATACACAGTATCATACAAAAGCCGGTAAGAAGGTCACAAAGCAGAATTTATACACAAGTAAATATTATACAAACTTGAAAGCATATTCTAAAAGGAGTTTTCGGCTTCGTTTGCATTCGTGAGGAACGTATTTTCCACATCGAAAGCTAGTGCTGATGCAGCCTTATTTAATTCGTGTGAATATTGTCAAAATATACACTTACCGAACTCCTCGCAACCGACGACATGACAATGGAGTTCTATGATATCTATATACTAGTCCCATTGCAAGTTAAATAGATTTTGCATAAAAATAATGTTCCTGTAACGGCATAAAAATATTGTTTTTTTTTTATAATGTTAATAAATTAGGTTTAATATGTAACGTATGGGAGAGTCGATGTTTGTAATGGAGGGGGTGAGTACCACCGGGGTCACGCGCCTCCCACGCACCACATCGTCACAGAAGCTAAATTACTGTACCCGGGTCTGTATCGCAACTCGTTTCGGAAATAAGCGACTAGTTAAACACAAGTCGCCAAATGGAGGTGTTCTGTTGTGTTTGAAGAAATTATATTTTTTTACAAATGGTGCTACTGTTTTGTTTTTTAGTCAATAATAGCTTGACCGCTCCTGTATTGTATTGCCATTGTAGATAACGCGAGGAGGACAGGCGGGCGCGTTGTGAACGTGCCCGCCCATATCACAATTGATCTTAGATTATAGTGAACATCACTCCACAAACGTACGGTTAAATTTAGATGTACTTTAGCTTTTGTAACTCGCAAATGTTGTTCGTGAGTGGCGCTCGAGTCGTCGTATGTTGTAACCGGTCACCCGCATGGGAGCGCCACAGACACAAGCCTGACGACACGACTCCAATTACGAGTCACGATATTATAGATTGTTTAAGACTTGTCTTAAAACGCCTATATGGGCCAGTTAAGATAATTTTTTGTGCGACAATTGAGGGTACTTTTAGCTGTGGCTGTGGCGTGGCTGATGCGGATGGCCAAACGTCATTCGGCTGCCGTCGCTCGTGCCGTGCGCACGCGTCGCTGACGGTCACCGATGTTGCGTTTATTGAAGTTCTAATTCTAATTTTTGGTACGTTACACTTTGTTTACTTTCATATTATGATTATATTGTAAATAAAAATAAAAGCTTTGGATTTGCGCGAGTGTTTTATTTCAAACACATTTTGGGGTACCTTATAATACATAGCTTACAGTAATATTATTGCTGATACATCATAATATGCCTGAAATTAAAAGTTAGGTACACCTTGATTATTTTAAATCAGTTACTGAAGCACCAAGTAGTACATAATAATAGTTATCGTAAATTGAGCAGTTAGATAAAGCATGCGGATGCAACGACAAGAAAGTAATAAACGGTATTTATGAGCTCATAGCAATGCAATGGTTCCTACTTATGCATTCAGGTGGATGTTCGAAATGTGGTATAAATCAATTTTATTGCAAAATTCACGAAAGCACTGTGATATAGGTACTGCTTCTGAATTCCGATTATCTTAAAACTTTAATTATGTCTGGTCACTACACGTTCATTTGAAAACCATTGGTTTTATAGTAGAATTAATTTTCTAGGGAAGATTTTATCTGGAGGATTAATTATGTACCTAAGTGCCCTATACTCGTACCTACCTACAAGAAATTCGCAAACCCTTCCCTGTAAGTATAGTTAGGTACTTCTACGCAATATGTACAGGATTGAAATCGAGCAGGATATTACCAGAGTACATTCGC
>DWQK01004565.1:0-10318 GCA_018231225.1 Noctuana stator
GTTAATACTTAGTTTTGAGAAAAGAAATTCAGAACGAATTATATTCATTTAAATTTTTATGGCTCTGATCATTTTATTCCTTCATTAGTACTCGCTGATTTGTGCTCTCCAACTAAAGCTATTATCTATCCATGGCAAAACCAAGGTTTTTAACTATACATATCTCAAAGGAATTACTGTATTCAAATATTTAATGGCTGGCAAAATAAGCCAGTCAATCCTGGACGTTAGCCGCGAACTACCAACAATAATCTCACTACCGACTATTGTACCTACATAACAGAATTAAACTATTAATAATTTAGCTTAAAATAGTATTTCATTTCCGGTAGTTCTTTAAAACAATATAAATGTTGACCTTGTTATTCTATTCCCCGAAACTTATTACTTCAGCGTTTTATCACTTTACCCTGTCTCGACCTTGTGCCGATATAATAATATCTAATATTATGCTAAAGTCCGCTGGTAACTACTAGTCTGTAATCGGTAGACATCTAATTTCCCCTATGTACACTTAGGCTCAGGAAGCTTGATTTTTATCGCGATATGTTAAAAAATGGCAAACATAGTGACCAAATAAATTTCAACGAACTTTTTGTATCCATGAGACGTGACATTGAAAATGATTACGATTGTATCGAAAGAAAGTAAGATATTCATAAAGTTTAGCTGAAATAATAAAAACGATCAGATAGTAAATAAACTAAGCAGAACTGCAAGTAACATTTTATGGTTTGCTTAGCCGTAAATACCGCAGGACGCGGACGTGGGGATGTAGAGTTCTTACTTCGGAATGCGCGGGCAGTCGCCTGGTCGGTGTGAACCGCCCATGTTTGCGTTGCCGTTTAGCACTCTCTATCCTTGCCGTTGCGGCAAGCTTCCCGGAGGTATGCTGCTCTACATGGGATTTTTAAATAGAGATTTATTCACATATTCAAAGTTTAGTTTTTTTTTGCATACTAAAGCTTATAAGGATATGGATTTGGATTTATGGATACTATTCCAAGTGCATTGTCTTACGTTGAATTGTTATATCTATATTTTATAATTAACTTATATTAGTTATTTAACAAATTACTAATATTAAAGAAGCTGATGGGTTACAATGTTGTATCTTTCATTTTATTTTAATGCCGGTGTCAAATGTCAAATTGCGAAACGTAATAAAGATCCTACAGAAAATTACTAAAGAGTGTGAAAATCAAATCGACAATGTCGCTGGCGTGAGCCACGTTTTGACCCGTCACCGGTCGCGCCACTTTCATGTTCACGTTCCATAATCATAATCATAATGGGAAGTAATGGCGGCAATTTCCAGTTGCAAACAGCCAATCATATCGGCTATACCTATCTCGATTCTCATACTCACGAGGATACGAATATGCGAAAGTTGATAATCGTGGACCTTTAAGGTGCTTCCGCAAGTGATTATAAAATGAATTAATTTATACCGACCGACGAGAGGAGGCGACGATACATTACTGCAATTATCGATTAAGATTTGCATGGTTTTTACGCCGCTTTTTGCGTTAAAACATTGTATCAATGCCTAAAGGCATTGCAGTTCAATCGATTTCAATTTTGTAATAGCTATCAGGTTGTGGATGCTATCAAGAAAAAATGTTTAAGTGAAATTGAAATAACTTACAGCGTTATGCAACTGCGCTATTAGCTCTGTAGTATTGGCATGGTCGACCAACTGCACCGCGCCCGACACCTGAAACAATCATTTCTCGTCCTCCGTTAAGTGGGTCAATAGCTCCCCAGGGAGTCGTGGGACATCCAGACAGCGGATGGGCCGTGTTATTTCTATGCCTCAAGAATGCCTCCAGCTTTTATGGGCCTTTAGGTTGTGTCTGACAAGATTGCTGAAGCCGTAATAACAAGTGATACTTTCGTAGCTCTCTGTGTTTTGGAACAAAAATTTTGGAGTATACTGTGTTCAATATAAAGGATAAAGCTTATGATAACTTCCCAAAACTTGCTCCACAGATAGCTCAAAATGATGTTTAGTTTTTACAAGTTTTAAAAAATAATCTGCAATTTATATAAAATTAGTAGCTAGCTAATCGTTTTAAATCATTTTTATCTTTGAAACAGTGTCGAGCAGTGCCACTCGAAAGTTGTTGATAAGATGACTAATATACTCGTAAATATGTACGAATACAAACTTAGCAGCTACTAGTACATGCAGCAGTTTTGGTTTGGCAAAAATAATTTATTTTTAATAAGTATAAATAATTATACTAACAGAATAGAGAAATTTAAGTAAGATGCGATATGAACCTAAAGCAAGCTTTTATCCGTTAGCGTAAATCCGCACCGCGTGCAAAGCGCGGCCGAGGGCGGCAATTTGTGGCTATTGTCTTCCACCATTCCACGATATCTCCGCATTCGCCAGCGACTCTATGGTTCTACACGCAGTTATACCAATTAGGGCACGAAATCCGTTTCACTCTCGAAACATTTCATATTGTTTTTACCGTATTTGTGAAAGTAGTAACACGATTTTACATGTGAATAGCACTTCAGTATAATGCGAATACGTGAAAAGCGTTTGCAGAATCATTTGAAAGACACGTAGGAAAAAGTGATTCCGTTTTTCGCTTCTACTTATGTTAAAAAGCAACTTTGAATTTATGTCATTAGCTCTTAAATTCTTTTACTTGTTCTATATTTTATTCAATACTGTTCAAAATACTGTTCAAAATGTATGAAGAATAATCAATTACATTTCTAGAATTTTACAATTTATACTATAATAATGTCTTTTCTGATATAAGTATCTCTCTTAACATTTCTACCCTAAGGTTGTCTGGAAAAGATCGCTGTTTAGCGATAAGACCGTCTTTTGTCGCATATATTCTGTATTTGTTGTTTTCCATTCTCCTTTACTTTGGTGTAACAAAGAATCTATAGATCTACAGTAAAAGAAACTAAAACAAAAGTTTCATATTTCATCGATACGTTTTCCACTTTTAAACTTTTTTTAAATGCGTTATTAAACGAATAAAACAGATATTCCGAATACAGTTTAAAATGTTCTTTTACCACAATAAAATCAGGGCTAAATTACGGTATTCGTATTGGCAGAAACTTTTAACAAATACGAGCCTGCTTTGCGCAAATCTTTACTTTGCATATCCGACACGGGATCAGGAATTACGTACAGAACCATACCATTTTACGGTTCCTAACCAGTGCTCAAGTTCACTGATCCTAATCGAAAATACACAGCTTCCATAAGATAGTACCGCACCTAACTACAGGAAAATCGATGTGGATAATTCATAATTTGCGTAATTGTTTTGCATAAATATCCCTTAGAATTCTAAACTTTCAAGTTTCGAATAAGTTTATTTGGAAGAGGTCCTAATACATTAAATTAAAAACGTTCAAACATGTTTCTAAAACAATCAACGTTTGATATTAGGAGATTTCATTTAAGTTGTATTTATTTGGAAGACTAATAGACATACGACATAACTATAGGGAAATTCAATTAAAAGATTACCTACCTTATACATTTTCACCATCACCTACGGTCGGCTGGTGGACAATGCCGCGAGCCATTAGGATTAACCGTATACCGCCTGAATTTGTAACATAAATTAATAAATAATAACAAACCAGCTATCAGTTTAATCACTTTCACTGCAACAGATATTAAATTCCAATTTCAAACAATCCATTAGCATCAGCGGCATTACGAGCATGCATTCTATCACAATGTGTAATATATCACAAGTGAGAATGTGACGCGAGACGAACTGTTAAAATATGACCGAACATCGGTCACAGTCAGTTAACATTTTCCTTGGTACCAACATCTGATGAGCTTTGTTAAACGATTTTGTATCTACTATCTAATGCACCCACAAGACTGGTATAACATTATGGTTGAGAAGACATTGTTCAGATTCCACGAATAAACATGCGGGTAAGAACCTAACGACATACCTAGATAAAACTACGCTGATGATGCTTTGACAACATAAGAACGAAACAAATAACATTAAATAACTCCTGAATAGGGTTCTGAAATTCTGCATCCAAGATAATACAAACTAAAACTTTATGCTCAGCTAAAAATATATGGTTCCAGTTTTATTTCAAAAAATATTTTGCTACCTAGTTCTACAAAAGCGGTATTTATAATATTAACATTAAATTAACACGATTATTATCAAAATAACTTATTGACGCTTTCGGGGTCGACGTGTTCCAGTTACGATTTATATCGCAACAGTCCGGATACCGAATTCTTCTAAGAAAAGTTAAGGCGTCCAGTTCAGCGAACTCCAAACAGATTCGTTGGATCGTGTTCCATTTGTAAACGATAGTATCTTTGTCGCCAATGCTCTAATAGCGTCGAGTGGGAAGTAGGCTAACTGGATCTGTTGTTGATAAACAGTAGGGTACCTGTTAAGAAAATGGCTAAGTTTAAAGGCATGCCTCTTCGCTACACGTGCCGCAATGCCGTAAAAATAAATCTCGCTCACCACTCCCTGTCCCGGCATCGGCCTCATTTGTATTGCTTGATCGAATGCAGGCCCGCACTTATCCGTGTTTAATAGGCTGATCAGGAAATCGCAAAGTTAATAACGGACCGTTTATTTTCGTAGACCAAAGTGTTCAACTCGGCCATGATTACACACCAGTCTTCAAGCCGTCTTATTATACATAAAATTGTTTTCATTTCATAATTGTTTTCACATCGTTTAAGTCTACACAAAACATTATTATACCAATACGTAATACCTATACTTTGTACGTAATATTTACAGAATTCTGTTTACGTCAATCAAGACGTTTCAGATGACAGTAACCCTATAATTTACATGTTCAATTCCGCTTCATGGTGTCTTATTAAAAGTCTGGAAAGGCAATATAATTAGGAACCACCCATGTTTTAATTTTATTCCATGTTAGTACTCGTACTTGGTTTCCAAAAATAATGATGGCCATTTTGAAGTTACGAAATAAGTTTTAACCAAGTTTTAATTGTTACCTACCTAAATAACCAACTTTCTTCGTAATCATTCACAGCTCTCAACTTAAAGTAGGTAATAAAGTTATTTTATTATTTCATAATTTATCACAAATATACATAAAATGATTTCCTATCTTTTTATGCTCCAACATAAAGAAGTTTGATCATGTTTTCACTTCGTAAAGAGTTCTGATATTCGTAACACCTTAATTTACTTTTAAAAAGCCTTTTACGGAAATCGCCTTTAGCAATCAGCACTGCGTCATTTAAAACAGAAACGTGTAAAATAAAATAAATGTTAACACATTCTTTGATAAGCCGCGGCGTGGACGTCTCAATTTGATGGCTTCGGCCATTTTGGCGAAAATCAAAATAAGCGAACATTTTTATAAACCGTAGCTTTAAATTCGAGTGTAAATTCGAGCTGGCTACAAAAGTATAACATTAAACTTTGCAAAAAAAAAGTCATTTTGACTTTAATCTTACTGGTAGCTTGAATGTTGACCGCTACCAAGTAAGTAATTAAGTTGACAACGTGAATATCACGATATCTTTCAGATTTTGTTATTTAAGTCGATTATTAAATATAATATGTTATCTACTGTAGGTACTAAATGAACCCTACTGATTGATATATTATGTGCCTTTCCCTTACAACATCCATCAATTACTAAATCAATTTGAATTTGAATTTTGAAATGAATAAGTAAAATATACATCATATACATATATCATTTTTTAAAACTAATAAGACTAAATAAAAAAAGACTGCAGAATAGTTTCTGTATTATCCACTTAACTTTATTGGCACAGGCCATTAAGGTCCATTTATCCCACAATTTCGTTTAAACGTTGCCGTAACAATATCAATTATTTTAGCATTACGACTGTAATAGGCCATTGTTAATTTTGATGTTCTTTAATGTTTGTTCCCAGTGTACTCAAAATGGTGTCTTTGCTCATAAAATTATAAATATATATATATTCCTTAACTTGTTTTTGCTTTGAGTACCTACACGTTGTTCTAATAAACATATCTACATATTATATTATGAGAGCATTTCGTCAGCTGGTCATAGCCACTTTAGTTTACATTGAACGTGAATGTACTATACAATCTCTTTAAAATAAGTACATATTTCATTACTGTAATTAATTTTGCTATTAAAAATTTTTAGTTAAAAAGAATCAGAGTTCCGCAATAGAGGTACTTTAGACTCTAAGGTTTCTGTTATAAAGAGGCTAACAACCAGCAGCACAATGCAAAGACATTCAAAGGCAACTAATACCTACCTATACAATAGTATCCAAATCATTTTTTCTCTGAAACGCAATGGTTTAACTTATACCGGGTTCTTTATTCAATGCGACACAAACACTATTTTTATTTATGGAAAATTACTCAAATGTAACCATTTGATGACATAACCAGTGGATTAAACGCTTTAGCTACGAGAAATTCTTCCGAATACCGCCACAAAGCGTCAAACAAGAAATTGTTATCGTGTTTTTTGAATCTAAGCTTGTGTCGTGTCGAATGCGTTCATGATTGGTACGAGCAAAAAAATTTGTGGGTCCGCACGATACCTACTTGTCAAAAAGCGATTAGCACAAACGGCTAGCTAGCTAGCGCTAATCTATGAGCTTTTTTTTTAAATAATTTTTTAATTTAGTATTGTTTCACGAATGTAAGAATGTATCTATTTATCTGCTAAAAACCTTTAATAACTTCCGGGTCGATAGAGGTTCACTGCTATATGATCGAATGTAATGACATAAATGACCTCTTGTTCTCGGTTACAGATAAACATTGCTTCATGCGTTGTCTTACACAAAAAATATTTTTTTTTACATCCATTCATACGTCTGATATAATGTATTATTCAACTCTGAAGTTGGTATAAAAAAGTACCAACAAATACGATAGGTAGGTATTTAAATTACGTGATTTTGTTTAAAGTGCCACTGCTTTGATGATCCATTAAATTTAATTTATGTCCAAAAATAATTCAGTAAATCACAGTGCATAATAAGATGTTTCGTAAAACAGAACGACGAACAAAAATAGAAAGAAAGAAAATATTACTATGCCAATGGAATTAAGTACAGTTTTTTGTGCTTTTCGTCTCCCATAGCTACTCGTCGACTAACATAAATTGTCTTAATGTTTAATATGATTGGTGGGATTCACGCATGAATGATATGCGGAAACGTGGCGGTCTGGAAGTCTATAGGTACACTTAAGATTCCATAGTACAAAAAAATACAAATATTTTGTTCTTCTGTATATTATTCGCACAGAAAGCCAGGCTCGCCTGGTTAAAATATTAAGTAGTTGTAGATATTAGTTTGTAGTTATAAATCTATCCTTTACCATGCTATGCTATTTTAACCGACGAGGATCAAGCAAGACACAGTCTAGATACCATAACAAGGTTTTCTAACATCATCCCAGGCTGCGTTAAGACCGGTCGTCGATGTAATTAATCTCAGGGAGAAGGCAATGTACCCGGAAACTAGGTGACATTTAAAATATCGACGTGCCAATCGGAAGAGCCGCTGAGCCCATATCTTAATCAGATCGTACAGACCGTAGTACACACCAGTAAAGATTATTGATCTTTATATTTTTATGGACTTAGATAACATTCAGAACTATCACCTAAAATCTACTTTGTTTCTACTGTGAAAAACAAAATATTTTTAAAAAAATATAACATATTGATTATAATATTATTAACAAAAATATTCAAAAAATAAGTACCTACTATATGTTTTATTATTTTTTTCCTGATGTGTTAGTTATAGTTATAGTTAAAATTCATGTGAGTAACGAGAACAAAATATGTGTCAGCAACATCAGCAAGAGGTCGCAATTCGACCAATAGGCAACCTCTAATAAACTTAAAAGCTTCTAGTCTGTTAAGTAGAACTAGGGTACAGAGTGAACTCTACATACAGCAATATGACAACTTCCCGTTGCAAGTAATTTCCTGGAGACGTTACATAAATAGTGACATTCCGTCGTAGCAAGTTGCTGCAGTGTCAATCTTATCTAGGCAAATGGGCAATCAGGTGTGAAACGTGTGCATTAGCTCATGTCATCGTCAGCTTATACGAGTAGAAACTTTCGCGTTCGCGGCTCGACTTTTTGTTTCTACCACATAAGCATCGTAAATTGTTTCAATGGAAATAAGCTATCCAGTTACCATCATTTATAATAATCAGCTAACAAAATGAGCACGGTGCTCGTTCAGTGATTTCTAAGATTAATACGCTTTTCGGTACGAGGCTCATTAAGCCTATTTATGCCGGAAACTACAATTTACTCAAAATAATCGTCAATAACACATCGTGCGCGGCCCGCTGGCTAGTTACAGATACTTATAATTATTCAAAAGTAATGTTTCCGGTAAGGTCGGTTATTAGGTACCCGAGTTTGCATTAATTTACTTGGGTATTTCCTTATGCCGAATCCGCAGAATCGTTATCAAACGATGCGGAACAACTTTTTTGTTATTTATTAAATTAGTTTATTTATACTAAAAGTTAAATTTAACTGTTATATGTAAAAGGACATACCTACTTGTACTTTATAAATATTGTATTATACGAAGATGGAGTACTAAAACCGTTTAAGTGATATGGTTTGGGTATATAAGTTAAAAAAATCGATTTTTTAATAAATATTTGTTTCGGTTAACGTAGCTTTGTATGCACCGACCGAAGTATCCGTTTGTCTTTCTACAAATAGTAAAGAAGTAAATTATCAATAATTGGTTACTGGTTACGATTAGCATAATAATATTTATCACGATCTAATCGAGGTTACTAACTCTATACTAATTCTGATTTACTTTGTCGAAACGTTTGTTATTTCGAAAACCAATAATTATTTATACAAATTGCTAGTTAAAGCGAATATTAAGTAAAGTAATACTAAATTATTTTATGCGTTAAGCATGGACGTTGCGCGTGCGCGGCCTGAGGCGGGGATTAAGACAGTGCAGAGTTGCAGACGCATTCCGATGCAGGCATAGCCCAACACTGACTCACAGATTCTCTTTCTGGACTTGATTTTATTTTACTTTACACCATTCAGTACTGAATAAAATAAGAAAAGTAAAATGTTCGCGCTTTTAGAATAAATGCATTATTATACGATTATAGGTTGCTAACATACTCTTTATGATTGAATTTGTCGATACAGATAAGAATAACGAATGCGAACATAAAAGAATACCTATATCTGATAACAGTAAACGTCTCACAGTTACTAAGCTACAGTTAGGTGCTACTTGTACTTGCAACCGTTAATAAGCAAATTTTTAAGACTTATGTTTAGCTATACTTAGTGCTAAACAATTATGTAAAAACAATATTTTGTACAAATTGTTGTAGATAATATTACTTAACTAATAATAATACGCTTTCTTTAACCCGAGGAGGCGAGCAGTTTTTCTGGCTCGATGTCAGTGTCATCTGACCCTCGATTCGAAGACACGGTCTTGTTTAGTTTTATTTGTTTGGTGGCAGGCCTGTGCCATGTGCTTCAGATCAGACTATTGAACTGCGCATTCGCGTGCGGGTCGCACATTGAAGCCTTAACAAGTTGTTAAAGCCAGGGGATTATTCTCAAGCCAGTATGCCGGAATTCCGAGTACTTTTGATAATTAATTTTACTTGATTTTATACTGGATATGCAAGGAGATGCAGTACCTACCTATTTAACGTAAGATGTCCTTAATGATGGTTTTCTACGTTGAAAAAAGTTACTAACAATTCTGAGATAAACACATATTCAATGTAATAATATGTATATCTAAGACATTATCTTGAAAAGAGACTTGTGTCCAGCAGAGGAACAAGACTGGTGTAAGGCTGAACAATTAGATAATACTTATTGGGTGCGTACTATTTGCAGAGTCAAGCTATTGAATTAATACCAGCTACAACAGTGACATACGTCACGAGTAGCCATTGGCCATCGCCAGGCCCGCGGTGCGACCCCGCGCCGCGCGTTAACTAGAAATCTTTGACCCCAGCCAATGTGACGGCTACATACAATCACTGCGATACTAATAAACATCGAAACCGCCAAAATTGATATCAAGATAAAGTCTACATCGATAAAGCCCCACTTATCGATTTAATTTTAATCGTTGAAATGTTACCAGATAACTCCCAAGTTTTCTATCCAACGTAAATCAATTTGTTCTCTATGATAAACAACATAATATATTATAACTTTCGCGATGTTTATTAGATACTTATCCTAATTAATTTTAAAACTGAGTTACAAAAGTATTTGTATTGTAGTAACAA
>DWQK01004566.1:0-10314 GCA_018231225.1 Noctuana stator
TTTCAAATCCGACTTGTAGTTCCAGAGATTAGCGCTTTCAAACAAATAAACTCTTCAACTTTATATTATTAGTATAGATTTGTCTGTAAAAATGTAATTATATTTTAATTTAAATTTAAATTAATTATATTTAAGTTAAATGTTTGTATGTAAAAAACTATGTTTTACTTCATAAAATACCTCACGTACCTCATTTTGCAGTCCTAAGTTACAAGGACAAACTACATAAATACCTTGTTAACTTAATTGTATCCTTTCAGTGTTTGTAGATAAATTATTTCCAATCCATCAATCGGAATATTCTCGGAATATAGTTTAATTTTCTTACTACTTTGCGTTAATAGCGTTTTAATGTTACTTTTTGTAGCGACCGAGCCTTTCCATTTCGGCGTCAACGAGCCTTTGTCTGACATTATATTGACATATAGATAAACAAGATCAATTATAATAACTCACTTCTCTTGGACTTCGTACCTATAATTAAACCGTACAATTTATACAAATTTATTTAACCTTCAAAACAGTTTTATCTACCTACCTACTGTTTTGAATTTTAAATAAACTTGGCAATTTCTTTGACAGTAGATTTGAAAGTTGGTGTTCGTGTTTTTTGGATTTTTAGAAACTTTCGATAGGTCTCCGATCCAGGATTTCAAGAAAGGTATTATTTATTATCTTTCCAGAATTTCCCAACATCTCTTCTCGTAATTCGATCAGTGTTTTATTTTCATTAGGTCTGTTTAAAGCAAGCATTGTTTACGTAGCCTGAATTATAACAATGGTTTAAAACCAACAATCCTGACCTCAAAGTTATTTCTCCGAGTCCTGAGGCATTATGGCATTATTTTTCTTTTTTAAAACAGTACGCTTCTGTTTTTGGGTCACCGTGGCCTAGTATTATGCTTATTGTTTCCATGATAGACTTTTTTCTATTGTTTTCACTATTTACCTTCAAGGTTTTTTAATTATACATTATCTCCATAAAATAAAAAATTGAGTTTCATGTTTCTAAACTTTTTCGTGATCTCTGTGAGTTACTCTTTTATAAATTCTTTTGTATAACAGCCGTTATTTATGAATTGTTTGAGATTATTTCTTTTACGTCTCATACTTGTATCTTCGTTTATATTTCAACTATCACTCGACAATTCTTAAAAACTCTCCATCGATCCATTTGATTTTATTGTTTCAAAATAAACTCCTTTAGATTCATTTGATCCTGATCACGCAAGTATCACAGTTTAAATTAGGCTTTAACGATTTATTGTCATCTTTAAATCAATCCTGTGAAATAAAACTTACAAATCTTTTTTTAAATTAATTTCCGTATAATAAGCCAACAGAAACGACCTCAAAACGGAAATCTTTAAGAGATGCAACATTAATATCCCCGCGTACACAGTTTTATAGGTCGCAGTGGCCTAATATCGGGGCAGTGTCAGTCAAGATGTTATATACTGTAGGTACATCTCTTTGTTATTGTTACGCGACGTCGGGGCATTGTTAGTCCATTGTGGGTCAATATTGCGATTTAATACAGCAATGGCGAAATGGCTTTGATTATGCTCTGATGTCATTGCGTTGGTTTTTGCTGTCGTTAGCTTTTAAATGCCGTTCAAAGGTTGAGAGTATTATTCATGCGTTATCATATTTGGAGACTGTTCATCATAAGAAATTTGTTTGTCAGTATCGCGTAACGTTTACGTTTTTTGTTGCTTTTGATTTTGTTGTGTTAACCAATATTTCACTGTTATTGTTTATGTCTTTCGATTACTCTCGTATAACTAATATATTGTAAAACCGCATTACTATCTTTATCTAAACGAAAAGATTTTTTCGGTCGTCTGCAGTTGTTAGTCTTTCCTTGACTGTCACTATGTAAAAAAACCTTTAGTATTTGCAAACAGATGGTTAAGGATTCAGGGAAGCTTATCCTTTCGTCTTAATAATATGTTGTTTAAGTATAAGCTGTTTATACTGTCCATTCACGTCCAACCACTAAGTGTTGCTGTATTCTTTATGTTGTGATATTTCTGGTTTTGTGTGTATCGATTGGTTGTTTTGATTGAGTGTTAGGGTTGTCAAAAACTTTCTAGGATAAAAGTAACAATTGATTTTTTATTTTTTACTCGGTTTTTGTTTAAGAGACCACTCAGAGTAAAGGTCAGAGTGCTGCAGATGATAATTTTTAGAAACTTAATGTGATGCAAGTCTTCAAATATAATGAAGCGGTATATTCAGGTCGTGTCGCGTTATTCGGTTATACGTATTGTTGTTATTCATTGCGCGCAGTTTTCAGTGCGCTCAGTCAGGGCACAGTTCAAAGTCCTGGACTCGGTGTGAAGAGTTGCCGACGCCTGGATTGAATAATAAGTAGCAGCGGCAGAAACCCGCGAAAACGGTAGTAATTGTCGCTGTGTTGTGACGATTGAATGTAGGTGAATTTATTCGAAGAATCTCTTGTTAAGTTGGATGGATCTTTGAAAGTTTTTTTATCGTTTATGAGTAGCAAACGGGCACGCAGGCCACCTTACGTTAAGTAGTCACCAATTAAGTGTCACAAATAGTAGGTAGTTAAACCTATCCAAACAGCCTCCAACCTCAAATAGGAGAGAAATCCTATCTGAGACTATCTGATACGTGGAGGCGTTGCTACTCACGAGAACTGAGATGGGGCCACAAGTATAGTGTGACCGACAGAAACCCTCCCCAACCAAAATACAAGTACTTGGTGCAAGACTTGTTACATGGCGGTTTAAGCCGACCGTATTTAGACCCATCGTTGTTATTCCACCGCGTAGTGTGACAAAAGAGGTTTTTGGGTACTTATTAATATTCCTACTTAATGTATTAAATAAGTATTGTAGATAATAAATACAGAATAAATGCGCATTATTGTACACCGAGAAAGAAAATGCATATCTACCTAAAAATGAGCTATGTATCGATGGTAACGAACTCTTCAATACTGACGACCCGTGTGGTGTAGTAGTTACCACACCAGTCCACCATTCGAAGGGTCCCAGATTTGATCCCCGGCGGGGCAGAAGTTTAAATGATGAATTTAGATTTCTGTTAGCGGTCTGGGTGTTTGTGTGTTTGTCTTTGTGTGTGTCCATGGCACCCACGACACAGGGAATCCTAGTGTGGGGCTGTAAGTGTGAAGCGGTATTATTATTATTATTATTTTATATAGCTGAAATATTCTACAACTACTTATAAAGAAATAGGTTGCCTTCCTGGTTCGATAGACGGCTAGACACTTGAAGTAAGTAGCAATTCAGTGCACGTAATGCCTAGATTTAAGATGACAATAGCAATACTTACAGTTGTCTAATCCACCGCGATAAAACTGTGTTAATGGTATAGTAAACTAAACTTGTAATTCATATCGTAAGTGGGATTTTACAATAATTAGTATTATTATTAGCCGTTCAGAAACCGGCGTTGCCATAAATAAATTGTTAATGTTTAAATTTTTATTGGGTGGGTGTCATTTGTCACTATACCAAATTACATATTAAAACTATAGGTAGATACAATATTATCAATGATTAACGTATTTTTACATCTCATTTCAGGTACTATTGCTGTTTCGCGGATGGTAGAGACGATATATTTATAAATCAGTAGGTATCGATTTTAGTTAATTTATTGATGATTTAAATATTATTTGTAGTTTTATCGTTTTGAGTAGTAGGACAACTAAGTAATGGAACAGTTAGGTTTCGAAACGTACGAGACAGGCGGACAATGGCCGATTTGTAACGTTACGTCATCCCGACGACAGATGGCGTTCACACTTTCACTGGATCGACGGCGCGTGATCATGCCGTTCGAAATACGAATTCGCAATTGGAATGATCTATGATTCGCGTTGGGTTTTGAATGGGGTGCGTGTTACGGTTTCATTTTCTTTGTAGATTTAAGGCCAGGCTTCGCAATGTTGTGAGATGAAGAAATAACAACGGAATAACAGTTAGGTATATTTTTTATTTAATTGGGTTTCAAACCTAAGAAATGCTCTCGCGGGCAATTCTTCCAGATTCCAAAAATGGTGACATTACCTTACAAAAATTTATTTTATGGCATGCAAAATTTTCCTTCACCACAGCCTTGGATAAGGTCGCGGCGAGGAACAAGTTATGTATTCACAAACGAAACTCTAGAAGGCTTTACAGAACCGGAAACAGGTAGAAATGGCAAGTAGGCGTGACATAGTGGCTATTAGACGAGTGTTTATAGCTCAGTAAAACATGGGTAAACTTGGGTTAAGGGCCCGTTAACAAAATTTTAATCTTTTAATAATTCTTAAATTTTGACTCTTATTTGCGTACTTAATAAAGTTTATCATATTTGAAAATTGTTTAATAGACTTTGACAGTTTTTGGTAATCTACCAATTCAAGTTTTCGGTGGTTTTCCAATGGCGTGACTTTGACATGTAACTGTATATATTAAAATTCGATAGTGTTGTGCGTAAACGAAAAACTAGTAGTTGAAATATTTAAAAATGATTTAAATATTAGTACCTACTAATTTTTCGACAGTCGCCATCTATTACATTTGCCATTTAATCGCAATACCATTACCATCACACTTAGCTATCATAATGGTGTCATAATTTTTATAGAGTAGCATACTTAGGGCCAAGTACTTTTAGAATATTACTAAGGTATTGCAATGATAGTGTTACCTCTTGAAGAATAATAGTATAACCTACGTGTGCTTTGTGAAGAAGTAACTATTGGTATTTCTAACAACAACTTTAATCTGTGGCTACATACATCACCTTAACTTTGCGTAAGTTTGCGAATTCCGAGGTACATTTATCACGGAAACTTGACAGATGAAATGGAATTTAAAGTGTTTCTGGTTGCAGGTCTCTGCAATTTCCTCTTTTGTTCTAGAATATTTCTATGAAATACTCGTATCAAAATAATACTCGTTTAAAAATTTAATTTTTATAAAATAAGCTAGTTAGTAGATAGTTCATCTTTCTAACTTTGAAATACTAAGTGATCATTGCAAGCATTGACCACTTCCAGCCTTAAATAACTAGCAGAACAGCCCTATCTAGAGCCATACTTGGGAGCGTTGATACTTATGAGGACTGAGCTGATCGTTTCGAATGACGTATCTCCGGCATCCACCTTCCCCATCTGAAACCCAACAACTTGTCACAAGACTTGCTCTACAACTTATTATGAGGGCAGTCGTGGTATCTCCTGGAACTGTACTAGTTCTACCTTTAAAGTATACATATCCAAACCAATAGACGACCCGTGTGGTGTAGTGGTTACCATGCCGGTCCACCATTCAAAGAATCCCGGGTTCGATTTCCGACGGGGCAAAAATTTTAATGTTGAATTTAAATTTCTTATCTCGGTTTGAATGTTTGTGTAATTGTCTTCGTGTGTGTCCATGGCACCTACGACACAAGAAATCCTAGTGCGAGGGCATGAATGTGAAGCGTTATTTAATATCTAGTAGTTTTGACGTTCTTTACGCGAGTGTTTAAAAAATGACAACTCGCAATAGTGCGCAGATTGCAAAAGGACCTTAAAAGCTCATCTCCATAATTACAATTATGAGTGGTTCAGCGTAATTACACGTTGTTTCATCGTTCATCCTGTCGAAAGATACCGACCTACAGAGGTCATTGGCGCGACCCGCGCCGACCTTAAGGTAAAAGAAACATAAGAAACGAAACTGGTTCCAAAGTGTCGGCCGTAGTGTTGTATTTGACCAAGGTTTAGGGATGCCCCTAAAATAATTGTTTGTTTATGGAACGACAATGTAATTATGCAAAAAATAATAAATGCGGGTCAATTGTCTGGTATGTACTTATTAAATTCTTGATTAAGTTAATTATTACGTTCAGTAGGTACGTACGTACTTAAATAGAAAGAATATACTCTATGTGCTTATTTGTGAAATATTTTGGGGACAAAATAATTGTGTTATTATCTCTGAGATTTAAGGAAAACTGTTGATAGTTAGCGGAACGAGTCATAGCAACTATTTTCGATCAAAAGCCCAAATAACGTTTTACTTTACTATATTAATAATATAAAGCAGAAGAGTTTGTTTGTTATAGGCTATCAAGCATTGCGTTACTATTCTTAACGCGCGTGAAACGGCTAATCTGTTATAAAAATTTCATCGTTCTATGTTGTGTATAGTTTGGTCATTTTGGGTACATCGGCCATCGTTTTTCAACCCTGAGACAACAATGGTATCATGCCCGTCGGTCGTGTAGTTCGGCGGCGACCTACAGAGGTCGTTGGTGTTCGACCGGTCCCGACTGCATTAAAGCTCTACCGGTTTCAGTTTTGGCTACTGTTTTACATTGGAACTCGTAGAGGAACGCAAAATTTTTGCGACGAATCAAATCAAACAAGAGTGTTTATCTGCAAGAATAGGTACAGGATTTATAAAAATATAAGTATTGTATAATTGATTATATGAGCTAAATAAATTATGTCTGTCTCTTTATATAAGTACTACTAAGGTAATTCGTGCAGTCTTTACCAAATTTTATTTTTCCGTTTTTCTTGAGATAATTTTCATTTTAGCTAGTATTTGTATACTTACCATTAGTATTGAGAGATATGGCGAACTAAAATGAAAACAACTTGAAGTACCCATATTTGTACCTATCAACGATTTTTATTTCATTTCATAAACAAAATTGGTTTGATTTGGTCAATGTTTTCCATCAAAACGTAAACAGCGTTGTTTATTACGGGAAAAACAAACAAAAACATGTTTACGTAAGGGAACGTAAGACAGAGATACGATCTCTGTTATGTTTTTCAGTACATAGATAGGTACTTGCAGGTACAGAAAAATTATGAAAAGCTTTTTTACGAATTACAATTTGGAAAAATTAATTCATGAGACATTGCCTACGCCATCAACATCACTTCTACTGAAAATAAATTGATTCTAGTAACCTAGTGATTTTTTCGATCAATTGATCAACAAAATATAATGATTATATATGTTTGTGCTTAATTTAAAAAAAAAAAATTTTTTTTTTGTAATCCCAAATTGGGGTTTTCCTATTTAAAACCAGGTGGCCTGCACGCTCGTTTCGTGCTAAAATATAAGTATATTCCTAATATTTTTTTACTTTCATGTTATGTTTGAGAGCGCGATTGCAATAAACATCATACGGGTGGCCCATAAAATCTGTCACATGGGCATTTTTACAACGCAGTGAACTGTAACTTTCCCTAACATCCCGTATGTTATACTTGTTTTGTTTGAAACTCAATACTATAACGTACGCGAGCAATATGTTTTTAAACCTGTTGGCGGTTATATTAAATAAAAAAAATTGTATTTTTTTTTCTTTTTTTTTCTCAGTGTTTTACACTTACTCCGTTTTTTATAAGCCATACAAGGAGTCCTAGTTTGGGGTTTATTATTATAGAGTTACTGCTTACACACGACTCTACTCATTTAAACCCAAATAAGAGTCAAATTCAACGTTCATCGCATTAAACTCATTCGAAATCGCGTTCTGCGTACGTAAATCATACGGTTTACTAAATTTTCATAGTGTATAAAACGTTTCAAAACCATAAACACAATAAACTAAACAAACACGAAATATACCTCTCCGCAATAGTTTTGAAATAGCATAACAAGAAGGAAATAGTCATGCATTAACCCAGATTCTGGACAAGGAAAACGTGTAAACTTACACAGGTAAAAATATTACAGCGGTTTCATAAAGAAGAATAGTTTTTTGTGTTTATTTACATTAGCAACGCATAAAATAGTACAAAACAAACCAGTTATTTACATTAAAAAATTAAAACGTTAAAACAATTTCCAGTCTACTTTACAGCGCGCCTACAGTGAAAAGAAGTGAAAAAATTTCTGAAACTTAAAACCCGCTCAGCCGAAAAGTACGTAAATAAGGTTGAAAAAGTTTTAAGTGCACGACGACCTATATTCTCACAGGTAGGCGGCGATTCGATTCTGGGTACATGTGATACGAATTTTATTATATTCGGTAGCCAAAGTTGATGTAGGAGACCAGAGACCCTCATATACTTAAGTGGTTTTTAACCGACTTTAAAAAAGGTTATTCGATACGTACCTACTTTCTTAGTGGATGCCTGTCATGGGACCCGCTGTCAAGATTTCAAGTTGATTCATTCATTAATCATTTAAGCGACGACGTATACAGCACATTTCTGAAAACACTTTAGTGTGAGGCGTTACGGTTTTCTCATAAAGTTTTCTGGACTTAAGGATAGTTCCACAACCAATAGCTACTGCGATCAGTAAAAAAACAATAAAGAAATTGAATGGTAGTTTTAATTTTATAATAAGCTTATTAGTGTCCTTTACACTAAAATATGGCGATGTTATATGGGTACCTATTATAAAATTTTAAACTGTCTTATCATTGCATATGCTACTGTTATTTATTACAAATGGATAGGCGATTATCTATCGTGATTATTACCGAAACGACTTCGTAACCCCGGACTTCCCTATCGGCTGTTATGCAAACTCTTAACCTCACAGACCTTACGTCATCATCATACAATAGACGGTTTGGACTTGTTGCCAAAATACAGGTGGGTAATAACGTGTATAGTTGCATTGCAACACACAACATGAGCTTCGCGTGAGTGAATGTGAAGTTTGCGTAGATACTGATGAATTTCGACGCTTTAGATAGCTACTAAGGGATGAATTTCGACGTAGGACGTACCTACTTAGTATTGATTTTCGAGTTGTAAAGATTTTTGTTAACTAGTTAAAAAATATTTTTATGATTAAGTAATTAAAAATGGTACAAGAATTTACAAGTTTCAATATATAAATAAACCGTTATTAGCATTGGCCAAGCTTTATTGCTGAGGCGGTTACATGTTAGCTCAATTGTTATTATCGAAATATATGTTACTGACTAACATTAATAAAGTCAGTTTTTGTTTGCAATTAAAATACGTTGTACTTCTATCCATTTCACACTTTAATAATACATTCAGAGGCAAAGAGATCGCAGCGAAATCGCACTACAATCGTTACGTGCGACTCATCTCCATAATTCTTAATTTTCGGATTAATTTGGTAGCAATTATTCAAAATCACAGCTCCCATTACAAAACTCAATAACATCAGCTTCACACGATTACGCGAGATATGTTACAGCATAGTATTTAAATCGAGCTCATTCGCGGGTTCGTTTCCATTGCGTCTTAATTTATAAAAAATAAGGCCTCACACTCAAAGCCTGTCTGGCGTCATTATTATTCTTTGAATGCATATCCTTGTACGCATACGAGGGTGTAATTATACAAACATTTTGATATTTTTGTGTTCATGTAATAATATTTTAATCTTATATGTGCATTACAATGCACATCTACATCACCATCAATCCATCACAGTCCCACTACTGGGCACGGATCTTTCCTCAAATGTGAGAAAGGTTTTTTTTGTATGTAGTTTATTTTTGTCGGCCATTTGCGGGGTTTACATACTCTGATTACTATGAATAATAATATGATATGTCTCGTAGATAGCTATTTTAAATGTTAGATGTTGGTACATCGAAAAGCTAAATTATATTTTTCCGTATTATCTAAAAGCGTCAACACACAACAATGGAAACATACCGATTCAGTGCGAAAACAATGGCGCCACGAAGAATACGTTACGTGTGAAAGGGTCATTGTTGTGTTACAATAACGCGTTCTGCCGTCGAAGCCTACATAGTTAATGAATTGGAAGGGAAGTTTATTTTCGACTTTACTTTTCCAATTGGACCTCATTGCCCTTACGAAGTTTGAAACTTTCTGGATGTTAACAAGTTTACAACTTGCCGCTAGCTTATACGTTTATTTTGCCTATAAACATTTATTTATTTAGCATTAGGCCAGGGCTAGGACCAATAACAAAGCTGTTTTATAGGTGATAGGTTGCGCATTGCATATGTGTTAGCATTAAATGACGGGAGTCAAGCGGTGACACGGGCTCTGAGTAGTTCTGATACAAAATGTAAGCTATGGCCGTTCCATCCTTAGTGCATCTTAGATCTGAATATCCTGATGAGTAACAACTTATCCTCTTACAATCTGCAACAGGATCTCTATTATATTTAAGCCAGACGTGACTTAGTTATGAGTGGTGGTTGTAGTGACTACGTGGCGTCAGTTAGCCTGCAAGGTCGTTTGATACTCATTTAAGATGAAATAAATTATAGGTAAACTAGTTGACCTGGCGAACTTCGTACCGCCTAAGAACCAGTAAATGTTGTGTTAACTTATTAGCTTCATGGTTC
>DWQK01004567.1:0-10313 GCA_018231225.1 Noctuana stator
CTCGGAGCGACGGCGACGGTCCATAGGAGCGTGCAATTAATAAGTACCGGCCAGCATGTCGCATCGCTGCCGCGCCACGTATCTCGCACCGAACACTCCTTTTCCTTGTTTACCTGATAAGCTTTTATTGCTTTTATTTCTTTTCACCCTCACTCTGAATCCTAAATGTTTATTTCTATATTGCGTGATGTATGCAGTAGATACCAACGTGGGTACTGTGGGTAGTCTTTATATGGAATTTCGTATGTACCTACTTATAATGTACTTTAAGTTACCTTCGAAAATTTGTTCCTTAAGTTACAGTAAATATCTGACTTCTTACTTAAATCTAAAAACATTTACAAGTATTTAACTATATAATTGGAACGTCTCTTTACCGTCCTTATTTCTTTAATTAAACGATAATATTAAGAAGTAGGTACATTAACAAGTACAATATAAGTACCTAAAATAATATAAATTTCACGTTCCTCTGAAGTCCATTTCAAAAAGTAATTAAAAAGCAATTACTGTTGATTGCTTAAAATTCATACTCTGTAGTCAAAGAGAATCTTGGAAATCTCTCGAAAACATCTCGCAGTTTCAAACATCGAAATCTTAATCTAAGTTTAAAATTTCTTCGAGAATCGGCAAATTTTGCACTAAGTCATTAAAGTATAAAACTTCGGTCATTTTGCTGGCGTTGCTTAAAAGCCTTTTTAGGCTCGGAAAAGTAATCTTTCATTAGGGTGGGGAGGAGCTAAAACGGAAGTTCTCTTTGAAAGGAAAATTACACGTCGGATGCCTGCGCGCCGTTCAAGGGAGATGGATTTTAATTACATCAAACAAAGTTGTCAGAAGGGAAGTTTGCTGGATGGTGTATCGAAGCCATTAATTTTCTCTCGTGAGTATCGGCCAGGTTTGCTTGTTAACTCTCGCTAATGAGCTCTTATTTGCTGGCGAACAATCATTTTATGTATCATATTTATACATACTCGTAGATACAGTACGGACAGTACCTAACGCTGTTACGATGAAGGATATTTTTATGAATTCCCAAAAATATACTAAAATAAGGCGAGTCAACAGATACAAAATTGTCAACATTAAATAGGTTCAATTATACCTATTACATTTGAATTAACAAATAAAATAAAAGGAGAGGAAAAATTACTGTACAAAATTAAATTTAGTATTTGCGAACATGATCTACCAAAAACCAATAGATATAGTAATTTGACTTTCATTTATTATTATGTACTTACCTTCATACGGTAGGTACCTAAATAGTCGCATTATTATTTCAATGTCTGATTTTGAAACTTTCTTAATACTTAGAGGTATTTAGGTCGTGGAACAAGAAACTCAAAGGAAAAAATTGATTGTGCATTCGCTATCAGCCAAGCGGCTAGGTCGCTAAAGTTTCCACTATTTTCCAATTATGGGCAAGCAAATGAGCTGGTGGTGATAAATCGGGCGCGCCCGTTACCACGGTGCGACGCCGCTATGGAAATGTATCGCGGGCGGCGTTAATCAGAGTCCAGGAGCCATTCATTTGATTAGGGTTACTGGGCGCGGGCCTATCAATCCGCCACATTACCATGTCGACTTCAAATCGCTAGGGCGCCACCTTTTAATTTTTTTAATTGATTTTATTTTTTAGCTTGATTCAAAACTTTATAACTGTGTTTACGATTGTACCTATCTGTGATTCTGTGAGTATTTAAAGTTGCTTTAGTTACAGTTCGCTACTTAGTAGTTAAGTACTTTTTAATGTTAGTTTTAAGTTTTAAGGTCATGGTGATGTTAAAGTTAATAAAGTCAACCCATATTAAGCAGTTCTCTTGGAATAGGTATAGTTTATTTTCTTCTCAAACCTTGTTGTAGGAGGTAGGTATGTCTGCCAGCCCTTGCTGGTTATAAGGCGTAATTTGGACCGATTCGCGTTGAGCACTTTTAGGTCAATTAGGCAGAGTCGCACCCGGTGCTACTGTCTAACTAATCAGTGGGCACGCCAAAGTTTATGCCGTGTTAATTTGACTAATGCGCCTCGCTGCCACCGGATTAGTTCGTGATAAACCGCCCGCGGCCGACACTAAACATAAACGACTACATCTATTCATCATCATCTACAATACAACCGCACGCTCACACCTTCGTAACACATATACCTACCTATAACGCAATGTCATTTAGATATCTGCTTACGATACATTTAGAGATTAAGATGGTTTTTATTTTAAACTAGCTGTGTCCCGCGGTTTCACCCGCTTTAAGAATTGTAACGTAACGCTTAGCTTATAGCCTTCCTCGAGAAATGGTATCCCACAGGAACATTTTTTCGGGATAAAAACTATCCTATGTGTTAATCCAAGTTACCCTCTACGAGTATGTGTGTGCCAAATTTCATGGAAATCGGTTTAGCAGTTTTTGCGTGAAAGAGTAACAAACAAACATACAAACTTTCGCATTTATAATATTAGTAGAATTGGATAGGATAAGTAGGTATAGCAAACGATCATGAAGACCACCTGATGCTTAGGTCCATTGGTGTCCAAAGTCCTATTACGTATAAGTAGAACTTCTACATAATTCAAGTAGCAGGAGGTATTTATGTACGGATGTAGGTATGATTTTTTAATAGGTTACATTTTCGAATTTAATCTGATATCTATCTATTGGCGTTGATTCTTTTCGTGAATTTCCCTCGAATCTACTTAAAAAAATGCACGAAAACAAACATCTACAACGTAGATGACGTGCACAACAGCAATTAGTTTGTACTATTTTAATCAATTAGAAATGAAACAATCGCCCACGTGGCGGACGATCTGTGAATAAGCCCCTATCCCACTATACTACACTGTTGCTTTTTGTACACCACTTTACTACTCTTTATGATATTTTACAAGGCACCTCATTACGTAGCTCGATTACGTATTTACAAAAAAAGAAATTCGTCCAAAAGTTAATAATTCGTTGGCACTCATAGGGGACAATTTTATGTTTCCCATGGTTGATGTGTCATTATTGTTGTTACGGGGCGTCTACGGCGCCGTGCCTGAAGCAGTTTAGACATAACTTATTCATTGTAATTTAACACAATTTGGTATAATAGACAGCTTGTTACTTAACTGAAGTCGTGTTGAAAAACAGGCTATGTATGGGCATGTTCCTATGGTTGCTCGATTCAATAAAATATAGGTAGTTTGTAACTGTAATAGAGGCGGTTGGATTGTATTGGAAAAATTATTATTTAACGTGTAAAAATGTTGATAAAAAGGAAACAAAAACAGAAAATTTAAAAGTTAAAATATTAAATAGAAATTAAGAGGAAAAAAAATAAAGAGAGGATTTAAATAATTTATGTATCTAATATTACATTACATTACGTACCATTCCATTAACTCCTAATGTCAGTTGGGATAGTAAGTAAGTGATAATTTGTAAATATGCCTTTACAAATTGTAAGTACAGTATAGCTCATAAGGATTATTTATAACTTCAATCAGTCATTTCTGTAGTTTATAGTTTTATGGATTGGTTGATAGGTATTATGTAAGGTTTATGGTGGTTTTACGCATGTCCATAATACCTATGTTTGTTTTAAATTCTCAGATAATGGAATCGTACCTAGGTAGGTAGGATACCATTATCTGAGAACTCATAAGCACTCATAATAAAATAGGTATTTTATTCGTAGCAGGTGCTTATGCATACATATCGTCATGATGTTTATTAACGTTAGTCTATAGGTATGCCTTTAAATCCTTCCGTTTTCAATGGAAATTAATCTGCGCGTCTAATAGGTATGTAGGTACATAGGAATAGGGGCATTTGTAATAGTGAGCTGCTGTGGCGTTTGTTTAAATGTTAATTGAAAATATACATTATTATTACTATTTACTGTGGAACATTAAAAATTGTAATAATATTCCTCATAATATTATTAGGTGTAGTAAAGAAATTAAACCTAAACAATTTCATTCAGGATTGTACGTTGGTGTAAGGACAGTTGTCTACAATTGGTGGCAGAGGGTGACCGCACTTAATTCATTTGTGGTCGATGAAAGGCATGCGGGAGTATTTTTATCTCACAAGCTCGTCGGGGGATCCACGACATGCCGGTTTTATAGCAGATACTTCCTGAGTCCTGGCAGTTAATTTTGAGTCCAGTAAAATAAGCAACACACATTAGATACTAGTTTTCTGCATTTAAAGCAGTTCAGACACTTTAGACCTTGTAAATAATGTTATTCTTTGGTAAAATTTGTTTGTAACCTAACATCCTTTTTAGTACGCCATTTTTATCCTTTTAGATGCAAATAAACTTTCATAAAAAGCTTGGTTGAAATGTTGAATGAGAAGAATTTAATTATACGTAAGCCCCGCCCCGCGTTGGATTGGCTGGTTAACCCTTCCACTGCGAAAGGGTTATTATTAACCTCGAGTGAGGAAGCGCGTGCGCCTATCACCGTGCGTTGAGAGCGCGTCGTTTTTTGCCTTTTTTAAAAGCGCCGCTACTCATTTTTTACACAAAGGTTGTGCGTTCCGATTGGACGAAAGGGTTACGCTATAAATAAATCTGAAGAACCATCTGCGTAGCATCTCGCGTACACGAAAGGGGATTAATAGAGAAAGGGTTAATAAATTATAGTATATACCTATTTACTAGCATAACACTTGCATGGGGTAATAATTCACTGCTTGTGATCTTAGGTACCTAAAGTTGGCATAATAATGAGAGATTTTTTTTATCTAAGTAGGTACCTACCTCACTTATCCATATTGTCGACATTCACAAGTTTCAGATCAAACGATTCAGCACTGCCTACTGAATTAATTGTACACTTGCATTAATCAGTTTGAAACTACTTCCAGATAAAGATATTTTTCTTAACTTATGGATCTTAACATATTATTATAGATCCCTAACAATACATAGTTGGCAGACAAACCGTTCCTACATTTATGTTTAACGGACTTAAATCAAGATTTTTGACAATGTGCCCTCCAATTGATAATAATATTTAAATACATTTGTGCAAAGGATTAGAGAAAGAGAGTGCGTAATCTGATGACTTTTAAAATTAACTTTTGTTGCTTTAGTACGTCTGTTTGTTTGATCGTAAAGAGGCTAACGCGTGACGTGAGTGGACGTGCCTGCCGCAACTACACCGGGATTACCGGCTACAGCACGACACGACACCTTGCTCTCTTCATTTACGGGTTTAGAGCTTGTCAACGCGGTTATAACAACGTTTCATCTTTACATCTCCATTTAAACGGATTACTTTTATGCTATTGGCGCAATATAAATGATTTATGAAAAACAGCTCTTCAATGCATGGTGGTAATGTCGTTTAGTTACTGGATTTGTATTTGAGCCTTTATGCTTTATATAGGTATCCATATTTTTTTTGTTAGGTATAAAATAAGGAACAAATTTTATGCAAGGCCGTTGCAAGTTATCTGGCGAAGCATCAAAAATTCGACAGAAGATTTGTTGCTGGTTCAAGACAACCCTAATATTTTAAAGTTCGTTTTCAGCTACGACTGATATTCTGCGGCGGCCCCATAAATAATCTATTAGTCGAACATCACTTGACGTCCACACAAAGGGCTAATAATTCTAACTTTTGTGCAACCGCATACGTTGGAGTCGGCAAAAAGTCGTAGGTAGAACCCTTCCTCACCTGCATTCCCACGATGGCCTCGCACGTAGAAAGTGCAACCACGCATTGGACCTATTGAAAAAAAGTTTGCGCAAATAAAATTTGCTGTCAAACATTTAAATTTCACCCAAATGGATCTGATTTTACTTACGTACATTCTATTTAAGTATGGGCTAACACTGGTGCGTGGGAATGTTTTGAAGCATTAAGAAAGAATTGCGGTAACTTGTTAATTCTTACTTAGGTACTTAAAATTTTTATTTGTATCAGTCATTTCGCGAATCGGTCCAATGTTGATTAACTCGTATTTTCTCGAACTTAAATTAATGTTTGTTTAACTTTTTGTGAATATTGACTTAGGTAGGTATTATTTTTACCGACACCAAAAAGGAGGAAGAACCTACCTATTGAACTTTTTCCTACTTAAATGTTCACCGATATCTTCGTCGTTTGTGAACCATTTATATAATTCTTTTATACCTATAGGGTTTTTATTAAAGAGGTTGGTCTCAAGATGGTTCCATATAAAAATAATAACGATCAGGACTTTATTTTGGAGCCTATAACAAATTCAATTATTTATTACTTTTTAGCGTGAAGTCGGTTCACTTTTGCTTAAAAATAATTTGATATAGGTAGGTAGTTATCTACCTAAACATAGGTACAGATTTTTGTAAAACCTTTTGGAGTCTTGCCATCAACTTGGTACAGAACCCGACATCTTCTGATTTAAGTATTGAAAATTTCCAAGTAATCCAAGCTTTTATCTAAAAGATAAATAAACCCAGTTTCAAGAGAATGCAAATAATGGTATATCGGGCGATCGCATAAATAAAAGAACTATTTCCCACGTGTGTCTACTTTATATTCGCGATGGAGTTCGTCTATCAATGGTTCATCTGATCCTTGTCACAAAAACGGCGAAGGTCAGTAGGATGCAGTGAAACTAGGATGGTCTCGAATTGCATCGACCCTTTCACTCTCGACGTATACCTGCGCTTTTTACTGTTCCCGGAATAGCCTTCACTGACGGCGTATTGCGTATGGCGGTTCTCAAAGTTTCACTGCCTTTTAAGATCTGACCCCTCATGGGTTACATTAGAATTTTCTTTTTAATTAAATAATGGTTTTTTTTATATTTCTTAATTCATGACTTATATCGTGTAGTTATATAATACGGTATAAACATATGTCAAGAGTACCTAACTGGTCTACCTATTTTGAAATTACCTACTACTTAAGCAAAAATGCGAATATGTAAGTAGATCCTAATTTGTGAAGTAGGTACAATAATAGATTATTTACCATATACATTTTTCCTATTCAAAAAATTGTTATTAAAAACTATTAACTGTTTATAGGTATTATAATAATATTATATATCTAATATGTAAATACATTGTGATATGTTCATAACGAAGTTCCGGATTTTAAAGTTTAAAAGAAGGCTAAGTTTGACAAACATTGGTTTTGCTCATTGGGCCGCAATATTTCGCAAATTCTTCTATTTCAAAAGGGTCCCAAAATAAATCAAATCTATAAGGGATACCCAAAAAAACGGGTTAATTACTTCGGTCTGCGGACTCTTCTGTGAAAGGATACACAAAGTTTTTTATCCAACGAAAAATAAAGTCTTTAATTTCTTGAAAGTAGAGCAAGAATGGAGTACGTACCTGCTTATTAATAACAAAATTAATACAAAAATAACTTTCGGTTTGAACTAATTTAACTACCTATACCTATTGACTTACCTACTCTAATTTGTCCTTTATTTATCTATTCAAATTAGAATTAGTAAGGTAAATAATTCCTTTATCTTTTCTATTATCTTTTCTATACTTAATATGCGTATAGAAATACTTTTATGTAAGTTTGATCTAGGTATGTGTTCAGGTAGATTATTCCTTTTACACTTAATACGTTTTATGAAATAGGATGTGCGGTACGACATGGTAATAAGGTTCAATTTTACAGTGAATTGTCTAATTCCTACCTATCTACCTAAATCGATATCGTAGTTTCGATCATTTATAAAACTTCCATTCGACAGGACAACAACCGAACCGTCCAAAAAAGGATCGGAATGTAAAGCGGAGATGCGGTATGAAGTATTATTGCAAAACTTGCACTTTCAATCGCGACCTTTGTTGCATATGAGAGAAAGAATAATGAACCTTTTTGTTCAGCCACGTGTGGGTTACTTTTTATAGGTAAGTAGGTACACACGAAAAATATTAGCTATATTAAATTTTTTTACATCACTTACTTAGGTACCTATTAATTGTGTTGTTACTACATCTATAGGTATTTTCCTATTTTTCTGATTATATATTTATGTATACTTACGCCGCATAGGTATGCTTTTGATTTAAAAGTTATAAATAAAGCTTATTAACGAAAGTATAATAGTGAAAATAAAGCAAAAGGTATATGAGAAGCTTTATTTGCACAGCGTCGCGTCTTCACTTTCTATAGGAGTAGGTACGTAGGTTTAAAAACAACAATCAGTCAACATTATAAATACCTAACTATAAGGTTTGCAACTTGTTCATACGTCATGTCGTGTAATTTGAAGTTTGCATGAACGATGTATCGTCGTTTGTCGGTCTGTGCCACAATGCCTTGTGAACGAGTGATTACACACTCTAGTGGCTTGAAGGATCTTGTAAAGTGCCGCTTCACTGCACTTCTAGACCGCAGAAAATAGCAATGTATGTTTGAATCCTACGAGTAATGTAATAACTATTGTGATTTACTTTAGAATAAAAATTACTTAAACTCTATAATATGCAAAGGACTTATCAGTTTTAATTGTATTGTACCTATATTATTATGTTTAGGATTTCTGCTTAATTACCAAGCCTTGCGAATTTCTGACTCTATATTCATACATCATTCTATGGTTTATGCACCTATCCAGATGTACCTATACTTTAGTCTTATACTTCGTGAATATGTGCATATAAACCATAAAGTTTTAAATACGTAGATAAACACGCAACATAGTGAGTAACAAATTATACTCAAAATGAAAAATATATTTTGTTGCATCTGATTTATTATTAACTCTTTCAGTCTTACTTTTACATTAAAAATATTTTGAACATTTCTATATATCATTTTGAGCATCATTTACGACTAAAATATCATAAAAATTTGGAGAAAAATAATCTAGGCTTTCGAGGAAAGAGGTAGTTAGTGACGCTCACCACCATGACTATTGATATAAATAAAAATATGAGAAACAACATATTGTATTTATTACTTTTAAAAAGCACTGATTATTTATTATTTGTAGGTATTTACTATTTATATACCAAATAGAATAATAAACAGTTTGTCACGTCTTGCCTATTAGTGCAGAAAAATCAATGTTGGACTTTGGCGTAGTGTAGTCACCGTAGACTTGACGCACGCGAAAACTTTCGCTCGCCTGCACTCGTAAAACGTACACACGTGCAGATTATGCCCTTCAAAGGATTTTTTACAACAAACCATATGCCGCTTTTTGCTTAACCCACTTTAACTTCGATTATAACCTTCTTACCTACATTTGCTTCGCTCTTTCACTAATAAAGCCGACAAATAGTTACAAGTTTCAAAATAAAGATGAGGTAGGTACCTATCTCATCTTTATTTCTATATTTCTTTACATTCTATCGAAAAAATAAATGAGTAAATTAGGTCCCTAACACTAAATCTGAGCATCCAGTGTGAAAGCTGAAAGATTTAGTATTATAAATAAATAATAAAATACCTAAATAATAAATAATGATTCAGTCACAGCCCACACTAGGATTCCCTGAGTCGTGGGTGCCATGGACGTATACAAACACAATTTCACAAACACCCAGACCAGTAACAGAAATCTAAATTCATCATCTAACCTTATGCCCCGCCGGGGCTCGAATCCGGGACCCTTCGAATGGTGGATTAGCGCGGTACCACTACATCACACGGGTCGTCAATAATTACATTATATTATAATTATATTTCATAGCGTTATAATACACCCCTTATCTAATTTAACAAACATATTTACTTTTAGAGCAGTGATAGCCTTGTGGTTGACCGGTGCCGTACCCATGAGACCGGTTTCTATCCCCACATGCATTATAATGTTTTAATATTAATGTTTTATCTTCATATCATATCATATAATAAGTAATACTACGTAGGTACATATCATAAATTACCACTTATTTTTTGGTGAAGAAAACTCATAGAAATATTTTATAACGCTTCATTAATTTATAAAGGAAAATATAGGTAGTCGCCTAAGAGAAAACCGCACGCCTAAGAGATCTCCATAACATTATGAGTATGCTTTAATTTTTCATACAATTTCATCGTAACTCAGAAACTAATCATCTCTTTAAGGTTTCATGCCTTAAAAAGATGATTAGTTATCTTAATGAATCAAAAGAGTGGATGATGAAATTTCAAGTAAGTAGGTACTTATTATAAACGTCGCGTCGGTATTTTTGGAACCTTTTATCTAAACATAGATAAGGTTTCTACTGCTACATAGATACTCATATACTATAGGTAGGTATACCTGCGGCCTACTAATTATAGAAGAAACGGAAAGGCGTTGCTATTCTTAACTTTTCCCAACATGACAGCAGTTTTTGTTTAGGCACCTACATAGTTATATCT
>DWQK01004568.1:0-10313 GCA_018231225.1 Noctuana stator
CACGGGTCTCTCCCCACAACCGGGGAAGGCCTGGAGCATACTCCACCACGCTGCTCCAATGCGGATTGGTGGAATAATATAAATATAAATATTGATAATTTATAAATAGAATATTTAATAATTAGTTATAAAGTGTAAAAGGAATTCTTCTCAATAATATCTGTATGTGCATAACATACCTCAATGGTGATATAATTAGTTCAGTACAAGATAAATGTGAGTAAATTTGTTTAATATTTTAAAGCAGATAATGACTAAAGATATTTATAAATAAACACTATTTAGATTTTATTCTTCTTATGGAATATTTAATTTTATTACTCTTGTAGTGAAGTGTATGTAAATTTTTGAGAAATTTTATATCATAACATTATCTAGTGAAAGTTCTGTTATACATAAATCATATAATTTTGGAAAGTTATATGGCATTTCCATACTTTTAAAAAAAAAACTATTTTATTGCGTACAGATAAAATTATTTTGGTAACTTTCTTACTGAGATTAAATATTTTTCGTTTATTAATAAAATAAACTTAAATCTACCATCTTTTAGGAGTCCATCAAAATCAAAGAAGACAAAGTCGTTTAAATTTCCATCAAAAAGCAAGGAAAAGCGCGAAAAATCTCGGGACAAAGAGAAGGTATTAGAAGATGCGGCCAAACAAAGAGAACTGATTGAAAAGGAAAAGAAAAAAGAAAAGGAAAGAGAAAAAGAAAGGGAGAAAGAGAAAAAGGAAAAAGAGAAACGGGAGAAGTTGCGGGAGAAAGATAAGGTATGCAAATAAATTATTGATTTTAACTTTTCTTCTTTTGGTTTGCTCTTTCCAATATTGTGAGATAGCAATATTTTCTTTAACTTCCAAAGCAGTCTTTGAATTCGAAAAGATAGAAATTTGTATACACTCGGCTTTCCTTAGTTCTAATTAGAGACTCGTGACATACAAGGTCCGTGTATCGCTAATATCGCTATGGTATTGTGGAACAGATTATATCACTAACTAAACTGACCCTTACGATGTTCCGTAGGTGTGAGAAGTACTGTATTATTCAAACGAACCAACACACTGCGTATAAATCAATGCTAATAAAATGCAGAATTGTATTTCAAAGGCGCACTTGTTCCTTGCATAGGTACTACGTTTAAGCGAACTTAATTTTATGCATGCGTGCACGTTGTAATGTACCAAGTTAACTATTTACATGCAGCAGAACGTTTTAATTGCACATTAAACATAAACTAACATAAAACAATATTAATGACTTGAGCTGGCTGCACACAATCCAAAATTATATTTTAAAACTAGCGACCCGCCCCGGCTTCGCACGAGTGCAATGCCGATACTAAATACACTACAGAAAAACTGTGAACGTTTATACATAATATAAGCCTTCCTCTTCAGTCACTCTATTAAAAAAAAACCGCATAAAAATCCGTTACGTAGTTTTAAAGATTTAAGCATACATAGGTATATAGGGACAGAGAAAGCGACTTTGTTTTATACTATGTATTATTTTTATGCAGATAGTAGTACGGAAAGTACAGACAGGTAAGAATATAGTCGTCCTCCATGTGCAAAACATAAATTGAAGGATATAGATACGTAATTTACTTAATTTCTGTGTTAACTGTGAACGAACTATTATAATCACAATGAATCATATATATGATTCATGGGACTTTCTATTACCTGTAGCTTAACAATATATGACAAATTGTAGTGCAAATGGGTGTGGCGTTAGTGCTACTCCTGTAGAAGCAAGGTCCTATTAATTGTCATTTACAGCTCCAATTATATTTTTGTCTAAATTACTTTTACTGTTGATTTCTAAGATATTCTTGTCAAAGATTTATATGCAAACAAATAATGAAATCATCATTCATAAGGTGGCTTTATGAACTAAAATGTCATGAAATTTGGAACACACCCAAACATTTTAAATTGTTTTGACAATTCACTCACCCAACGCCTTATCGAAGGCTTAGCACGAGTCAAAAGCATGCCTCAAGGCGTAACATTAATCAAATTTCGGTACTGTGTAATTGGTATTCCTCTCACGGGCCGTATTTCGCGATTTTTGGATGCACGCGACCTAAATATGTTATCTGTTTACGAAACATGCTTCCCAAGGGGTCAAGCGGGCCATTTGAAAGCCAGGCCTCAAAATCATTAGGTGATGTTTTACTTCTATTCGATTGTAATTTAAGACTACAGTCGTCAATAATGTCTTTGATTCCTTGACAGACATTGCGAAATCGCAAATGCGAATAAGGAAAAGTCGTAAGGAAATTCGTGGTCAGGACACCATTTTCCCAATCATGTTTTGTGATAGGAACCAAAATGATTAATATATTGATTCAGTTAGTGATTTTAGCTAGAGTTTATGATGGAATTTTTTATACAAATTTGTTAAATTTACTGTTAGTTTAAGCCCATTATCAATATTCACGGAGACACGATAAATAATATTTTCCATAGTATGTTTTCTTAAATTATTTCCTGGTTTTCCCAACGAATAGGAATCTAAACTGTTTATCAATGATAATAGTCCTGTAACAGTACTCGAAGGTGAGATAACATTGATCTAGGATTATAGATCACTGGTGCTATCTGCTACTTCTCATACTATTATTGTCATGATAAAGCAATCGTGTTTATTTTCGTGTATAACTTTAAATATTACTACGTTTTGTCTTGTGACTTCGTTCCCATGAATTTATTTATATTTGATACTACTCATAAGTAATTCTAAAAGATGTTTGTACAACATTCCAATCTCAGAGCTGCTGGAAGAAATTTCAGATTGAATAAGCAGTTCCTATGTACAATGTTATATATATATAGGTATAGGTTTTATTTTTAAGGTATCTGTGTACATAAATTATTAAATAAAAGAAAATAAAAGTGAACAATAAAAATGTCTAAAATTTCAATTTGATTCAGATTGTTTGATAAATTCTATTTTTATTTCCTTTGAATCGATAAAAAAACACGCCAATTGACTCATGAAATGATGACGTCATACTGCGTATTGTATTGGTCATACAAAATGTATGAAGGAGTCTCATTTCGACAGCTCAATGCATCTCATTTGCTTTGTCAAATACCCCATTTAGAACGAAAAGACACAATTATCCCGGAGGACTCCGGGAACTCCAGTGGAACGCACTATCTATACCTGTAGCTCAAACCATCTCTGTATCTCCATAAGGACATAGATCACGCTATAAATATACCATGGATGGCTTGGAAACAATATATCTTTGTATTGTACACATCATTTTTTATCACCAAGGATTATCTATTAGGGAATGCCACAGGGCATTAAGTTTGCCCATTGTGACCAGGTTATCTAGAAATATTATTATCATCAAGTATTTTAAATTAATAAATAATAAAAAATCAAGGTCATTCAAATCGTTTTAGTAAGAAGAATGACGGACTCTATCAGAAATAACTTTAAATTTACTCGTAAAGATAATAACGAGTAGCGCTTGGTTATAATCTGTTTTTGTGAATTTATCTTGTAATCAGATCTTAATGCCGGATAATTGTTTTAGTTATGGTGTAACTGATTTTGCGTAATGTTTATTTGGTATGTAATTAATATATTAACTCTTATCTTACAATCTAGATACATTGTCGATTCAAAACAATGCTCTAGTTGGGAATTTTAGTGATTTACGCTTGATTTTAATTATGTATACGAATCGTAACATACTTTTATTGTTTTCCTTTTATATTAAGGCTTTAAAATGTGCCAACCTCACTTCCAAGGCGCGGATTAAGGCTACACAGTAAAGATTGTGCATAAGAATTTCAAAAAAGGCGGCAAAATAATAAAGTTACAAGTTACGGCCGCTATCAACGCCATTTTGTTGCGCTAAGGGCGAACACTGACTGTGACCTACTTTCCATTCTTTTGTTATGATTTTTGATAATACCTGTAATAATGTTTGTATCTCAAGTTTCGTCAGATGCAAACAAATTATCTTCCATTCGACGGTCATCATGTCCAGTGGCATGGCTTCTAAATGGCTAGTTGGTGCCATGCTTCAGGGTTCTCAAGCTGCCCTGAGCTCAAACCCACTATTATATACGTATGAACCCATAAAATGTGTAGGATCAAATATTTTACCTATTCAAAATCATTCCTTAACACATTATAGTGGAAAAATATTACGTGTCTAAAAAAACCATAATTATCGTAAACTAACTTATCCTTAACTTTATTTATCCTAAACTAGTGTATCCTAAACTTTATTTATCCTAAACTAGTTTATCCTCCTGCATTACATAGTTTCTTAGGGCGGAAATGGTCGTGATTAATAAAAGTTGTGAACGAAGCATGTTCAGACATCAGGTTGAAATTAATTCAACACTTCACACACATATCAATAAATCTCAATTGCATCTAGTCAGTACCGATTGGAACTTGTAAATTGTAAACCATGGATCGAAACTCTACTAATAAGGCCGGTTACTATTTGTGCTTACTATCAGGCTAAATCTCTACAACATTGTTAATAATTTGTTATTTATGTAGTTTATTTTAAATGAGTGCCGAGAGTTTTTTAACATATATATTTTTTTATATTGTTAAACCTATTTATTCTTCTACCACCAACCGTCATTTAATCACTATTTGAATACAAATAGTTCATATTGCAGAGCAACGTTGTGAACGATCAGCTTGTGAACTATAAGAACAAGAATTGTCCAATTAGAAGCATGACTTACAAACTTATTACAAACGCGTTCCGTTCGTACATTTGTTTCCAACACCGACAATGCGCCGGTTGTATGACAAATCAATAATGTATCAATAACTGTCACTTGATCATTGTTAGCTGTTCCCTGACCATCGACTCCCATGAAGACATACGTGTTACATACGTATCTATTAGTTGATCCTAATATCTAACATTGTCGTCTTCTATACAATATATAAAATGCTTTATTCTGAATGACGCACACGCACAGCCTAAACCGCTGATCGTATACACCTGATACTTGGAGGGTGTGTTCTTTGTATGACGTTGGCATCCTTTAAGAAACGATTTGGCGAAAATCGACCTCTGACAGGGTAAAAAAATGTGACAAAGTTTGTATAGGACAACGTGAATCTTTGGTTCATCTACTATATTTTTGATTTTTAGGGCTCAATTCTACAGTCCGCGCGGTCGAAGTCGCGGTAATAAGCAAGTCACAACTAAGCCCGTTCTCGTTTGTTACAGCCCCCCCACATTCAAGACCCTCACGCCGACGTCTCGCACCCAGCTGAAGCAGCAGTTGATGCGAGAGCACGCTCAGGAGCAACTGCGCAGAGAGTCACAGGTGAGACATTCATATCAAAACTTAGTAGAGAAAAGAGAAACGCCAGAGAAGGAAGAACCATGTCTGGAATTGTTCAGAAAACCTGAAAGCTGCTGAAGACTACAGTTCCAACCACACTATCTGGAATCCTGACAGTTCGATTCAGGCCTTCATTCCTGTCACGGTACATAAATATGTACTGGATATCTATCTTCCTGGATGAGTATTGAATTCTTTCTGAACTAGATATGATAGTTTCTTCAAAAAAGCCCTTAAAGAAGCTCACCTTCAAAGCCTTCAAATTACATCATAAGATTTCTTCTAGCAAAATCTCCCTTAGTTGCAGTCACTTCTGAATGCTAAATTCCATGCAATTATGCTTCTAAAAATACAAAACAACTTAATGAACCCGTAACCTAATTACATGATTGATCACCAGAGCCTATTAGATTGCGTCTTATCTTATAAATTGGACGTACCTAAACCGTGTCTACTTGTAATCTACGTATTAATTAATTACTTTGTATTGCGTTCAACGGTATATCTCCTAAATTTGTAAAAAGATTATGTAATTGATGGATCTTTCTTGAAAAAATACTTTAAGGAAAATTTGTTGCTTTGAAGTAGGGCCAACATGCTCTTCGATGAAGGAAAACATTGACAAAACCTGTGCCTGAAAGTTTTCCATAAAGTTCTTGAAAGGTATGTGACGTTGGCTTACCCGTACTGGGCTAGCCTGGTGGATTATGGCCTCACTCTCTTACATCCTAACATCCTAGCGCCAAAAGAAAAACCATAATATTCATCACCATTTTGTTTTATTATTGTTAGACGCCTACGAAGTCTTCCACTATTTTCTCGCCACCAAGGGTTGACTGGTAGAGAATTCCACTGGGCATCAAGTCCGCCCATGTAAACTTACAATAAGAGTTAATAAAGAAAATATTACAGGCACAGCAAGCAAGCCAGCCCAAAGAACATGGAGAAGAGAAGAAGAAGTCAAGTCCTGCGTAGGTGTCCAGGATCACGCCACACGTGGAACTGCCGCCACAGGTGTTACAAGTGAGTTTGAATCTTAAAAAAATATATGTTTAATATCATATTGTGGATCCCTAGCGATCTCACAGTTAAGCAACTTTGGGCGCGGTCGGTACTCGGATAGGTGACTGCTAGCTAACTTTATACGCGCTTCCGTGCTTCGAATGCCAAAGTCTTCGGTTCCTGTTGTTATCGATAGACAACAGTCGTTAAACCTAGGCCCTTGGACGGTTTGACAACGTCCGATACGGGTTGGCCACTAACCCGTATCTGCACCAATTCGCATTAAAGCAGCGTGGTGGAGTACGCTCCTGGTCTTTCCTGTTGTCGTGCCCAGCAATGGGACATAAAAGGGTTGAAGATATCCAGGCGCATCATAGTAGGTACCTACTGCAACCTATTGTGGGTATGTGAGTAAAATTTAAGCAGTATCCATATACTCGTATATTAATGAATGTGGCAACGTTTCCGTTTTCAGGTGCGAACAGTTCTGGAAAACCCCACCAGGTATCACGTGATCCAAAAGCAGAAGAGCCAAGTCCGTCAGTACCTCAGTGAGTCGTTCACACCGCAGACACAGGTCAGTTCAGGTTGAGCTTGATGATTAATTTTATTTAGATTAACAGCATTTTATTTAGATTAACAGACAAGGTCCTTAAGTAAGTGTGGGGCGTTTTTCAAATGGTATTTAGTTTACAAACTCTATGCATTGCTTAGTCTTTGCGAGGAGCTGGTTACCTATGATCTTACAATGTTTCTATCTATTCTAATGATACAAAGCTGAAGAGTTTGTTTTTTTTTATTGTTTTTTTGAAAGCGCCAATCTCAGGAACTACTGGACCGATTTGAAAAATTATTTTATTGTAAGATAGTCCATTTATCGAGGAAGGCTATAGGCTATCAAGCGTTACGTTGTAATTCTTAACGCGGGTGAAACTGGGGGGAAAAGCTAGTCATTTATAAGTAGCAAATGAGCATGCAGGCCGCCTGATGTTAAGTAGTCACTGCAACCCATGGACATCCACGAACCTCAAATGAGAGAGTCGTCCTATCTGAGATTATACGTGGAGGCGTTGCTACTCATGACAACTGAGATGGTCGCCTTAAATATAATGTCCGGCAGTAACCCTCCCTAAAAACGAAACACAACTTGCTACAAGACTTGCTTCACGGCGTGTTATAAGAGTTCTTTTTAGAAAATTTCGGTTCGGACACTATATTTGATGCAACAATCTTAGTCCTCGTAAAAAGCAACGCCTAAAATTATGATCGAATATAGGAGTCCTCTCCTATTTTCTAGTTCGACCTGGGTTGCTATGGGTTGCAGTGACTACAAAACACCAGGTTCCATTCATAAACGAAAGGCAAAAATTACAGTTAATTTGTAACTGGTTATTATTACATTGCACATAGAAAAATAATATATTATTTTATCGCGGAACATACAGCAAATCCAATTCTCTGACTTATGTAATCGCTAGATAGTATAAATCTAAAACCGGTAGATTGATCGTTTTACGATAATTAAGGTAATCCCTGTGATTAGTTATCGCGCGCCACCGCGTAGCTAAAGTACGGTTTGTGTGTATAAGTCCAATAAACCAGATTTTAGGATTTAGGGCGTAATATTTAATACTTCACACTCACAGCCCCACACGCAAAGACAATGTCGACCCGCGTAGTGTAGTGGTTACCACGTCAGTCCACCATTCGAAGGGTCCCGGGTTAGATCCCCAGCGAGACAGAAATTTAAATGATGAATTTAGATTTCTTCTTTAGAGTCGTCTTTTGAGTGAAAAGCCCGCTGGTAGTGTGGATCGCAAGCGATCTCACTGTTAAGCAACGTCGGGCGCGGCCGATACTCGGATGGGTGACCGCTAGTGGCTAATTACATGCGCGCTTCCGTGCTTCGGAGGGCACGTTAACCCCAGTCCCGGTTGTTATGAATAGATTACAGTCGTTAATCCTAGTCGGAGGCCTTTTGGGCTATTTGACAACATCTGTCACAAGTTGGTCAATAACCTGTATCTCCACTTATCGGCAATAATACCATCTTTGCACTTTATATAAATGAGTTATGGTGTGTTTGTTTTTGTCCTAAAGTACACTTGTGTGATTCGCAGGTGGGGGGGCCCCGCGGAGGCCCCGTGCAGTCCGCTCCGGAGTTGGGGGCGGCGTCCCCCGACCGCGCCTCCGCCGCCCTGCTCAGTCCTGGGATCTCTTCCGCAGGACCCAATGAGGAGGTATGAATTGACAATGATTTGTAGAACAGGTGAATCTAACATACACACACGCGAAGTTACTCGGTTACTAACCGACTTCAAGTAGCAGATTCTCTATTTTGATAGTATTTTTTTGTGTGTCACCACATAATATTAGACTGAGTGCACCCATTTTGATGATTCCTTTTTTATTTGAAAGCTTTTATATTTCGTTTTTCGCGTGTGGTCCCATTTCAATTTGGTCCCGTTCTAACAATGGCATCCATGAGAAAACGATATAAGTCTTAAATTTACATTACGTGCGCGACAATTTTAAGGTCGGTTTTTTTGGTACGCGACTTATAAATACATATAACATATTTTTAAACTGACAGCATGAGAGAAATATAATATGTTTCTCAGCTCAGCCCAGCTCTATAAATCAGTTTAAAAATAGATTAGACGATTATAACTCGAAGCATAACTGATATAGGTATGATTAACGAAAGTTGTTTAGCTAAAAGTTTGTTAATGACAACAATATCTGTGGTTGACTCCAGGCGGATGAGTTCCTGGAAGACATCCTGTCGCTGGACAGCGGCGCGGGCCCCCTGTCCTCGTCGGAGCCCCCCTCCACCGCCAGCTCCGTGGCGGGGGACTGCGCGCTCCTCACCGACGCCGACATGCATGCACTGGCCAAGGACAGGCAGAAGAAGGATAATCATAATATGAGTAAGTTTTTAGTTATGGGCGACAGGTGCTCCCCTGGATTTATTATGTTTTAAAATACTACAAATTTCCTTATATGTTTTCCCAGTGTCAAAAAGTCCTTTTCCAACGGGGCAAAAAACTGCGCTAAATTGCAAGATAAAATGTGCGATCTTTTTAGTTTTACATTAAGTTGCAAAAAAGTGCAATAAATCGCAAAAAATTTTCATAATAAAATGTGTGATATTTTTAGTTTTATGTTAAATTGCAAAAAAATGCAATAAATCGCAAAAAATTTTCAAAACAAAATGTGCAATATTTTTAGTTTTATATTAAATTGCAAAAAAGTGAAATAAATCGCAAAAAATTTTCATAATAAAATGTGATATATTTTTTGTTTTGTTATAAATTGCAAAAAAAAGACAATTATATTTTATTAATTTCCACTTTCCACTTCTTTATTACAAATAGTAACAAATTTAGACTGACACATTTTGGGCCAAGTTTCCAAAAGAAACCCGCACCAGCAAATATTAATTTCTTTAACCGCCTCCTAAACCCCTGTGCCCTCATTCCAGTCGAGCGCCGGCGCCGCTTCAACATAAACGACCGCATCAAGGAACTGGGCACGCTGCTGCCGAAGACCAACGACCCTTTCTACGAGGTGATCCGCGACGTGAGGCCCAACAAGGGCACCATCCTCAAGAGCAGCGTGGACTACATCAAGTGTCTCCGGGACGAGGTCAACCGGCTCAAGCAGAGCGAGCAGAGGCGGAAGCAGATCGAGCTGCACAACAGAAAGCTCATGTTGAGGATACAGGTCAGCATACAGCATAGAACATATCGCCGTACGACAGATGTAACCATTTCAAGCAAGCCTTTAAAGGCTTCTATAAGTAACACTTTTGACTGACATTTTGTTCGAAGCTATCTAGCGTGGTCCATAAATAACCACACTACAAAGACAAATACACAAACACCCACACCGAGAACAGAAATCTAAATTCATCATTCAAATTTCTGCCCCGCCGGGGATCGAGCCCGGGACCCT
>DWQK01004569.1:0-10312 GCA_018231225.1 Noctuana stator
TGTCTTTTACCTCACTTACATACTTACGTTCAGAAATTATCATTCTTTACCATGTTTTATTAATGTATTCAATCCTACATCTGTGTAAAGATACACCTTACTTTATCAATAGCTTCTCCTTGGCAACTCCGATGCCTTAAACAATATTAATTGCTGTTCCAGAGATCGTTAGAGGCTTCCCGGGAGAATTCATACGAGCGGGACGAATACCATCTGCACGGCGACACCGATCCGCTATACTACAACAGCCAGCCGAGGACTAATAGGTATTGGATTACTTAATACGGTCAAGGGAAACGATCGAGGGGATCTAGGAAAACTTAAGACATATACGTCGGAGGCAATTAGTTTAATTAGACTTTTAATCAACAGAGCCTTTAACTAAACCGCGCAGCGGTCATCGATATTCGGCCAACGTGTCTGTCCTATAATAATTTCGGAAATTAACTTTTTGCGTAAATACTACGAATTGGACCATTGAAAATTCGGATATCTGCATTTATAAATATTTTCTAAACATCATTTTAGTTTTTACAGAATCTTTACAAACTTCTAATTAAACTAATGATATATAATAATTTGTGTTTTCTTTTGGTTTTCTGTTAGTTTTGTTATTTAACCCCGCCTCGGTTCTCGACCGCACACTTATATTTTAACTGACTTCAAAAAGGAGGAGGTGCTATGTTCACTTGTATGTATTTTCACCCTTGATGATTCTTTTTAATAGGTATCTTTATTTTAGAATAGATACGTGGTCGCAGCTGCACGCGCAAGCGAGCGTAGAATCTGCTATTTCTTGGCGGACAGCCACAGATTGGCACTCAGGAGGTAAGCAATCAAATTTTAGCGATTTCATTTAAAGGTCCGATTTATAAACTAGTAGTAGGTAATTGTTTGCAACACATTACTCTGTTGGAAAATATGGTGCTCCTACATTAGTCTTTATAGCGACTTTAAGTAAAATTTTTCTTGTCCAGATTACTAACTAACATCTACACATCTCATTCATGTAGTGTCAGAACACTAAATGAATTTTGCTTGAGTACCTATTCTCTATAACGGACATCAGGCACATAGATGCAAATGTTTTAAAGGTGCGCTTCCAGAATATAAAAAACTCGCGTTACCATAAGATGGGATGCTTCCATTTGTTGAATTCGCTATTTTGTTTGTAATTTTTTTATTTTTTTGTTTCTTGTATGAAATATGCTTTGAGCCACTAATTAATAAATTTTATATTGCAGAGGAACAGCGGAGACCAAGTTTAGAGCGTCAAAATACTTTGTACGACGATGGGATGGGGTACGGATACGATCCTTACGCGACTAGCACTCATATTAGGTAAATTGCTAATTGCTACTATTCATTTCACTGATGTATAGCTGATAAGACTGACGACATGACAGGTATGAGAACATACCGCTTCAATAGCTAATATTTTTCATACATAATCAGCATTAGTTTACTATTGTGTGTGAAGTATAAATGAGAAAATAGCTTAGTTTTCTAAATATGTTCCAAATATTTAAGCATTTATTCATTGCTCAAATTCAAAGCTGATTTAGATTTTCTTAATAAATTCATTTTTAACTCCATTTAATGCGTTATAATATTTTTAGGATACAAGCATTAAAATCTATAGAAAAAGTTGTTGTTCTTTTGATTTTGTTGAAATCACATTTCTAAAATGCTCGTCTCCTAAAGATCTTTATAAGTTTTAGCGAAATTAAAGTTCATTTTCGATTAAAGCTTTACCGATCACGTGTTTAATCAAATCCTTTAATACATTAGGATTAAGATCTAGAATTGGATAGATAAGTAGATCTAGAACTGGATTATACGTGCTAGAAAAAACGAGATCAAGCATTTTGTGGGAGTTTCCTAACGAAAAATCTTTTGCCTTGAGTTAATACTCGTATAGTTTGACTGTTCATATTCACATTTCAAAGATTAAGTAAAATTTCAGAAGGCCTTTTAATAATTTTATAAAACCAAGCAGTTATTATAAACCAAACCCATACAGAGAAATTGTGTACCTCATTGGTCAATTTGGATGTCAGATGATCGCTGCCTGACGTAAACAGAATGGCATCAAAAGTTTGTAACAGGGCCGTAGCAAAAAGTTTTATATGATACGACTGATACGACGATATCTTATTATCAACTATCAATGTACAGGGACCATTCACACATCTCACATCAACCCAGTTATGAAGAGTACTACGACACGAGTAGCTACCCGTACCCTCACCCCGTGCCTTACGAAGCACAGTGGGATGGCCGATACTTATACGATGAGTGCGGCCTCACGCCCACAGAGTATGAAAACATCGTCAATAAGCGACGCTCCTCCGTTGTTCAACTACCTCAAATGCCACCGAAGCAGGTAAATTGTTGTTTGGATTTACTCTACTGTAATGTTGTTAAGAATATCATTCATAGTTGCAATCAGTACCGTAACGAGGTTTTTAAAGGTCCCAGTGCAAAATTAATGCTGAGAGCTCTCTATAAAATTATAAGGTTAATGTGACTAATAATTATAACTCGCGTTACGAAAAAAACTGACATCAAAGTTGTCGCGCAGATAATTAAATTTAAGACTTACCTTAGAAATGGTTTTATCATAGATGCCGTTTTTTGAAGTCGGTGGAAAAGTAAGAATTAGGTTAATTTGTTGCACACTTTGAGAAATTATATCGGAGATATTTCTGTCTACAGTATGCATCCTTATACACAGACATTAAATTAAATTTTCAAAGTCTGATCTAGTTAAACGTAGTCTAATCACTAAGTCTTCGAGTATTATTTTATTGTATACTTGGATTGTTTTACTTTCAGTTACCACCTTCGTCGCGTTATTCGGATTACAATGAGATGGCGCCCTATAGACCACGGCCGCGACGTACAGCGGCCAGTCTACCAGGTTTATAACGTTTTACTCTTATGGAACTTTACACTACGACAACAAAGAACTTTCGGGAACTACCCAATGCACGTCACCTTTCCTTCACTACAACGCTTGATGATGTTGAGGCACCATCTCCACCATCTGAATTTGTGGAGGCCATCCACGGGCCATCGCGGATGTCCAAGTAATGGTCTTCCTCTTGAGGCGATCTTTCAAGTGAATTGGGTTTTCTAAAAAGTCTGATCCCCTATTGTGTCATTGTCATTTTAAATTTCATCTATTATAATGTGTTTAACTCTATAGCGACTCCATCGTCAACGCCGAAGCGCGGGCGGGCGTTGCCGCTGCCGCCCGGGGGCAGCGAGTCGAGCTGGACGAGCGGCGGGCGGCGCGGACGCAAGCTGCCGCGGCCGCCGGCCACGCCGCGCGTGCAGCCCGCGCCCCCTGCGCCCGCGCCGCTGCCCGCGTACACAGCGCCAACGCACTCCGTGCACTCGACGCTTACACACGTGCCTTATCCATCAGGTAACTGACTCTTTTTTTTATCATAATTAGTTAATAGTTGAATACCCAAGCGACCAATACCAATTGAATACCAATTACAACAACTGACTTCTACGTCTAAAATAAATGTGGTTTGTACTATGTTATTATCATAGCTTTGTAACCCATGTTTGCAAATAATTTGTTTGTTATTGTTTTCATTTTAGAAGCCGAAAGAACTGTTCCTGACGTCAGTTATGGTTACGACAGCTTTGGATACCAACAACAGCAGTACAAGGACACTGCAATTGACCAATACCAAGAAACCAATTATAATACGAGGTACGAATGCGCTGTTCTCTAATTTATATAATTTTCTCAGGGGTCGACATAAACGAAAACTCATGTTGCGGTTCTGGGTATTTCTGTAATTTATTTAGTTTGTGTAAATTGTCTTTGTGTCTAGAAATCCTAGTTTAGGGCTATCTATGATTGTGAGGTATAAAAAACTCGATAAAATACTTTTCCATTTTAAAAAAGTATCATACAATATAATGTTATTTTAATAACTAACTATTCTCGACAATAGAATAATATAGGGATAGACCTATTACAATGATTAAAAAATATGTGTCTATGTATATAAACAAAACTATGAAACAGATATTTTACAGCTCAAAACCTATTAATTCAGACCATAAAAAGTTCAGTGTACAAATTAATGTAACTCCACCCTTGTTACAGTTATGACGAGGATGGAATGCAACCCTTCTTTGATGAGACACCCCATGCCACTCCGCCTGCAGCTACTGGTACTTGTAATTAATGTTTCTCACTTTTAATTTATGTCATTTGACTTCTAACAATTCAATAAAATACCTACAGGTTTTATACGACGGTAAATGTATTTATCTAAACTTAATTTTCGACTGAACATATAAAACTTGTAAAACTTATAAATCATACCAGTATTTACTGATTGTTACAAAAAATAGAAAAACTTAGTAATAATTATTCACTCTTTCAAATCGTTTTATTAATACATTTTATAAACGATAAACAAACAATGACATTGATAGTCCAAATAAGATAATAACTTCCGCTTCCATTTACGAGCAGTCCTATAAATAAATCAGTTTGTGATTTCATTCAGTTAAAAATGACGTTTGAATTATTTAATAGCTTTTACGATCGACTAGCGTATAACGTTTTTGAAATAATTCATAATATTTCAGCTCAAAAATCGACGTGGGGCGAGACGGACACCACAGCACAATTTTCGTATACTGTGGCCAGTGCAGACATCTCTCATATACCGAAATCTTTATCTACGACAACGCAATCATATATACAACCACCGGTAACAAGCAAACAAGATATGTACCAGGAACAAACTTCCCGTCAATATGATTCAACATATGAGGAAAAACAACAGTTCATAAAATTTGATCTGAAGGATCAAAACTGCTTAAAAGATAAAAATCAATTTGTGGACCAAAAACAGGATCAACAGCAACCAAAAGAAAGATCATTTTTTAGTTCGTTGTTTGGTTTCCAGCAACAAGAATCAAAGAAACCTCAAGAGACTCAAAACGAGCAACAAAATGAGAAACAAAACTTTCAGCAGCAGCTATATGACCAGAAAAAACAATATGACCAAGAAAAGCAATATGAGCAACAAAAACCATATGAACAGCAACGGCAGTATGAAGACCAATTATACGATCAGAAGCAATATGAGCCACAAATATCTTATGAACAGCAACGACCATACGATGACCAACAGTTTGGTCACAAGCAATATGTCGAAGAACAATATGACCAAGAAAAATATAATCAGCCACAATACGAAGAAGAAAAGCAAAATGAGCAACAGTATGAGTCAAAACAATATGATTCACACGAATACGAACAAACAGGGTACGATCAAGAATATGATCAAAAACCATACGATCAAGAGCAGTATGATCAAAAGCAATTAAATCAAGAACAGTATGACCAAAAACAATACGACCAACAACAATACGATCAAAAGCAATATGACCAACAACTATCATACGATGAAAAACAATACGATCAGGATCAATACGATCAGAAAGAATATGATCAACAACAATACGATCAAAAACAATATGATCAACAGCCATATGAACAGCAGCAGTTTAACAAACAAAAATATGACATAGAGCAATACGATCAACAGAAATATGATCAGCAGTCACATGATCAACAAACAGAATACGAAGAAAAGCAATATGATCAACAATACGATCAAAAACAATATGTTGAACAGTACGATCAAAAGCAATATGATGACCAATATGATCAAAAAGGGTATGATTACCAGTACGATCAGAAAGAATATGGTCAAGAGTACGATCAAAAGCAATATGACCAACAATACGATCAAATGCAATATGACCAGCAGTACGATCAACAGAAATATGACCAACAGTACGACCAAAAGCAATATGATCAACAATACAATCAACAGCAATATGATCAACAGTATGATCAACAACAACAACATCAAAAACAGCAAGACCAACTACAACAAGATTATCAACAGCAACAAACATCTCAACAAATTCAGCAGCAACAAGAACTTTTAAACCAACAACAAAAACAACAAGAGCAACATCTTCAACAACAACTACAACAGAAACAACAACAACAGCAACAGCAGCAGCAGCAGCAACAACAACAAAAACCATCAGCACAGCAGATTCAAGCTACTGTTTTGACCGGAGCAGCTACTTTAGGCTCAATGTTTGCGGGTGGAGCCAAGAAGCTGGGTAGTTTCTTTGGTGCTGCTGCAGCGGCTGTTGGTACCCCTGCTATGAGTCAACCTGCAACAACTGCTTCAGCCTCAACTGCTCAATTCACTATGGCTGCAGCACCTGCTACATCACTGTCGGCTACAACAAGTATTGCCGTCACATCATCCGTCCCTGAGGTGTCGCAGCAAGTTGCTACATCATCTGTGACCACATCTTCACCCGCGTCATTGCCGCGAACACCATCCTTAAGAAGACAAGAATCTATACAGAGACCATCGGTGCGGCGAACCAGAACGCTACCTGATGCTCCTGATCCCCCATCGAGTTTCGATGAAAGTGCCTACGAGGACGAGTACAATAAGACTGAAATTGATCAAATAGATCGCGTTGATAGAACGTCTTTAGATAGGTATCGTGATGATGATTTCGCACATGATACCATCCATGAAGACGTTGGGGAGGAGGAACATATGGCTGAAGAGCCCAGTTCAAAAATACCAAAATCTTCTCCATCTAGAAATGGTTCGGTAACTAGAAAGCCTTCCGTTGACAGTTACCATAGCCAAACCCCGTCTATAGTTGATCGAAAAACTTCACAAGGTTCATTTCATTACGAAGACAAACGTATTCCTTCTACACAAGAAGGTGAGCAAACCATTTTTTTTATATTTACGTGTGTTTAAATTTACATATCCTCACTTCGTGTTTGTCTAGTAAAAATGTTACTGTAAGCTGATTTCATAGTTGAGTTGTTATTTATTTACGTAGATAATTTTAAACCTAATTTGCTTATCGGTAAAGCCTTCTATTAGTGTCACCGTAATATTGTAAATTCCGTTATTTTGTGTTATACAATATTTCGCGGTTGCTTTATAGTGACATAGAAATAGTTAAAAAAATAAGAAATTTATATATAATACATCAATACATGCTTCATGTTAATGTATTTGAAATCAATTTGTGATTGTTTTGTTTTAGAACCAATCACAGACAAGTCAAAAGTTACGTTCAAAGAAGAACGAACAACATATCACGAGGTTCCCGAGCCAAAGAAATTCCATGAGGCTCGCGATTCGTTTGACGATGCGGCCAATGAATATCCTGATGATTTACAAGATCAGGACGAAGCTTTCAGAGATGATGAGAAATTTGATGACCAGGACCAATTCCGAGAAGCCGATGAGCAGTACCATGAAGAGGATGTGTTTCCCGAGGACCAGGAAAGGCAAGAAGATGAACCGCTGGACTTCCAACCTGAACAGCCGAAGTTGACACCAAAACAAAGGTGGCACCGTGCGTACAACAAGATCGTGATGCAGCTAAACGTGAGTGATTTTCCAATTATAGACGACGAAATCAGAATTTTTGAAATATTTTTTTTAAATTTAATGTTTTTTTACATTATTTCGGTTATTTTGAAATTATTTGAATTATATATACCTACTTAAGTCAGAATTATTTTAGTTTTGTTTAATTTTACACATGAATTTTAAACGTTTATTTTTGTACCTTATTTATTAAAATATTTAAAATACTTATTTCCTGTTTTGTATCTGATTTCGTCGTCACTAACTTTATATTTTTTAATACTTTATTTTTACTGTGGAGAATTAATATTGTGTATTCAGCGAACGTGTGTTATAGAAATATAACGAACAGGATTTATCTACAGGTAAGGATTATATAAGTAATTTAAATGCAGATCGTCAATAAAATATAGATAATATTTTTGATGTATATTGATATACATAGGTATTTTATTAGGTTCACATTTATAAGATCCTAACAAAAAGTATTTAATTTAATATATCTATTTAACTATGCAAACTCAATTATATGTTAGGATTATTTATGAAAACTATGAATTAAAGCCATATATATTTCTTTACAATTTACTGTAATTAAAACTTTTATGCCAAAAAATATTATAGCTCCAATATTTATACTTCAAATTAAATATTTCACCTAAATTATTTGATCTGATGAAAGAAGTCTTAAAACTTCATGATTAAACCTATCTTTGAAATACGTAATTTTACTTACCTAACCAAATACGTATTTATAAAATCTTGTATTATTCAATTTTATAAATTTGAATGTTTTATTGCTCTGGCTAATAACAGAATATGAAGCATAACAGAACTGACCTTAGTAATTAAACGCAGACAAATCAATTGATGGTTAATCGAACGATGTCTGGCGCTGTAGGCGTCATTTCTAGCAGTTCTATCTTAAGTTTGCCTCATAAAAATAATTTTTATTATTTTCATGGATAATCTTGTAGGGGTTTTATCAAACTATTTATACCGTGTATTATATTAACCATTATTCAGCTACTGGCGTGATATGTGAAATCAAAAAGCTTCTACGTATAAAGGTACTTTCCTTGACGTTAAACTTTTAATAAATATTTAAATAAATATTAAATAGTAAATAGTATAATAGCAAATAAATGATTATTATTAATCATTAATCAGTAATATTTAAATATAACATTATTAGTTTATTCAACGAAACACAAAATAATTTACATCAAAATAAACAATATAAACATATTAAATAACAAAAATATTTACAAAATTATAATTTAGAAACAATTTTCTTTTTTTAATTATTATTTACATTATTTATTATAGGATTTCAAATACAAGGTATACAACTTTCAATTTCTGAAATAAATTCTAATCAGCTACAAAATACTGAATTTATATTGATTGCTGATTAGTATTGTTGGTTAGTAATACATAGTTTAACTCGAACGCGGTATTATGTCTAAGATGCGAGAATTGGGTTAGGAACCCAAGCTTATACGAATAAGAAACTTCGTCTGATCATTAACAACGTTGTAGATAAAAAAATGTGTCTTATGTGTCAGAAAGATATTATGAAATCCATGTCAAAATATATGAGATTATTTCGTAACAAGACAAATGCATATAGAGACAGTCTGCGGGATCGACCCCCGCTGGGACCGGCGGCTGTTACGCGACCCACCGCTGGGGAATGCGAAAAAGCTTCTAAGAGAAAGTTAGAAAAGAACATAAAATAAGAATAAAAAGAAAAGAATAAAAAGAACATAGTATTCTTTTCTTACTTGTTATCAGATAGAGTTGGTATTTAAGTAAATTACAGTATACTAGCAAAGTTAAGATAATCGTTAAAAGTTAATTTTAATTTCTTTAGCACGAATTCAAAGTGCAAAGTAAAAGTTATTGCGTTATTATTTTTATTTATAATCTTCTTATGATTCATAGGCAATTGTAAGGCAAATTCAAACCGTTTTTCGGAATCCTCTTTTACAATTATAAGGATCACAGACGCAAACGCTTTTGAAGCCGCACATTTCAGATCGGATTTTAATTGCCTCGCTTCAGATCAGTTCTCTCATTATTAAAATAGTTTCAGCAACTTTAGTACGAGTACGTTTTAGTTGTTGTTTTGTTGAAAAGAAAACAGTAATTAGTGTTCAAGTTGTGAAATTGAGGCCGTGTTTATTTGTTAAACGCTTCATTACATTACTTCATTGCTTATCTGATAAAGTTTGTAGGTTGTAGCGTTTATGTTTTTCTCATAATTGGCTTAATGTTTTTCGTGGGCTGATTATCGATTTCGGTTATAGGAATGTAAAGTATATATATTTAAAGTGAATCGTAGAAAACCTTCACAATTTCATAGTACGCTCGGGGCCTTCCAGAGCCATGAAGAAAGTCTTGTGGAAAGTTTTTGTGTTTCCATTGGGGAGGTGCAGATGACGGAAATAGGTTATTTGAGGTCACCATTTCATTTCTTATGAGTAGTAACGCTTATGAGTAGTACTAACAAACTCAGTCAGGATAGTCATGTCGCCTATTTGAGGTTGGACGTGTGTCTATAGGTAAAATCAGATCGATTATACAAATATAACGATAAGAATATTTTAAAAAATTTTCAACCTTTTAATGCCATGCCTTTTTTAATTCTTTTATGTACCAAAACGAAAGTGGTATCAATGAAAGTTATTGAAATAAAAACGTACCTACTTCTGAAACTTAAATGGAACATTCGCATGTAAAGACGTTTATAAGAAATTATCCTCTATATCCAACGTCCCGTGGTCGCCTTCTATTCGTTAAGTGGTGCCACCCGCGGAGACCCATGACGC
>DWQK01004570.1:0-10312 GCA_018231225.1 Noctuana stator
GCTGCCGCGCCTGCCCGCGCTGCTCGCCGCGCTCGTGGCGGCTCGCGGCCAGCCGCACGAGGCGCAGGAGCTCGACCACTGCCGCGACGCGCTGCTGCCCGTGCTCGACGATGCCGGCGTCAGATGGTATGTTTTGTTTTCCGAACTCATATACTATATACTGTAAAATAAAAACTACCATTTACTAAAACTTCAATTCGTGTTCTTACAACCTCAAGTCTAAGGCTCAGGCAGGATCAGGTTAAATTTACAAAGGATAGCAAAAGATATTATATTTGATTTTGAAGGAGTGCCGAGAGTTTTTCCTCGCTAATTTCTTTCTTCATACAGGACACTAAAGCTAAATAAAACATCAAAACATAAAAATTAGAATATTATATATTTTTACAGTATAATCGACACCCTATTGGAGATCGTGCGCACGCCTGAGACCACAGCGGACACTGGTCGACGTCGCGCTGCGGCGGCGCTGCTGTGCGCCTTCGTGACGCACACGCGCGCGGACCTGAGCGCGCATGTGGCCGCTCTGCTGCGCGGCCTGCTGCTGCTGTTCGCCGAGGAGGCGCGCGATGTGCTGCAGATGGCGTGGGAGGCGCTCTCCGCACTCACGCGCACGCTCGACCCCGAACGCCTCATTGCACACGTGCCGGACGTGCGCCAAGCTGTACGGTACGCCGCCGCTGATATCGACGGTGACTTGCCCGGATTCTGCCTGCCCAAGGTAAGTGTAGATGTAGCTGCATTGTAATATTACATGTATAACTTGTATTTTGTATGAACAAAAACAACAGAGTTTACTCCATCCTTTTTATTTGTGCAGTAAATAATTATTGAACATGTATTTGTATATACACACACAGGGCTTAACTCCACTCCTGCCATTGTTCCGGGAGTCTATTATCAATGGCATGCCGGAGGACAAGGAGAACGCGACCCTGATGTTGGGAGAGTTGGTGAAGCTGACGCCGGCCGCGTCCCTGCAGCCCGCCATCATCCACGTGACCGGGCCGCTCATCCGCATCCTCGGCGACCGCTTCAACTCCAGCCTCAAGGCCGCCGTACTCGATACGCTCGCCGCACTCATTTCTAAGGTATATCATTGTTGTACCATTTACTAATTTTTAACGATTACTTTTTTGAGCTTTTTAGTCTAACTAAAAATATATTTCCAGGTGGGCGTGCAACTTAAACAGTTCCTGCCACAACTACAAACCACATTCGTTAAATCTCTACAAGATCCTAACCGACCCGTTCGAATCAAAGCGGGCAGCGCCCTTGCGCAACTGGTGCTCATCCATACGCGCACCGACCCCATATTCAGCGACGTACACAACGCAGTGAAGACGGTGGACGACCCCGTGATCAAGGAGACGATGCTGCAGGCACTGCGCAACATAATAACGGTTGGCGGGCAGAGCATGTCGGAGCAGTTGGCGCTGAACGTGCTGAGCACACTTACCAACCCTGGCATGCTAGCACACCCGGAGGACCCGCCGCGCGGCCCCGTGGGCGGTTGCCTGGGCGCACTACTGCACTGCCTGCCGCCCGCGCACCGCGACGCCGCCGTGCTGCACCACGTGCTGGCCGCCGGCAACCCCGCCCACTCCGCCCACGCGGCGCACGCCGACGACTGGCTGCTCACGCACGGACGCTCCTGCGCGCTCTTTGTCGCGCTCAAGGAGACACCGCAAGTGGTTTACACGGAACAATTCCAAGAGAAGGTGGAGAAGGTGCTTCTCGCCTACCTCGCCAGCGACAAAATCCCGATCGCGTGCAATGGCATCCGCGGAATTACCTACCTCATGCGGTATTTGTTACAAGAAGATCGACCAATTCCACCCAATATATTATCACAATTTGTTAGGGTGAGTATATTATGTGTGTTTCCTATATCTAATTATTTATTTATTGGTTATTATTATTGTAACATGAATCGTTAAATCTTCGAATTAATGACATTCAGTGGTATAAAATTATGGTATTTATTAATATACTAAAAGAGATTAATAGAATATAAAATGTTTATATCAGAGCATGAACCACTCAAGCAACGACGTGAAGCAGCTGATGGCGCGCGCGAGTTACGTGCTGGGGCGTGGCGGCGCGCGGCTGCCGGGCGACGTGCTGCGCGCGCTGCTGCCGGCGCTCGTCAACGGCACCAAGGAGAAGAACACCTACGTGCGCGCGGGCGCCGAGAGCGCGCTGCGGACCGTGCTGCGCCTGCCGCACGACCCCGACTTCCACCAGGTGATCCACCATAAACATTATAGGCTCCATCCCACTAGTTGCTGTACTTACCTCCCTACGGACGTACACGTTCAAGTTACAGCAGGACACAGTTTATTTGTATTTATATTTCAAATGAACATTTTTGAAGCTGGCTGTAAGTATAACTTACATTTAAAATTGAACACATGATAATGTTTGCAGCAATGCATGTCGCTGTTGGAGGAGGGCGCGCGCGAGGCGCTGAGCGACGTAGTGTCGCGCGTGTTGCGGCGGGCGCAAGCGGAGGGCCGGGAGGAGGACCTCGACTGCACGCTGCTCACTTAACTCTTTGATTAATATTAAATGAATTGATTGATCTATACATATTATTATATTGTAATTTAAAATATACTAGTTACACTTTTCTATTGGCTTTTATTTTATCTCAAACTTAAAACAACCACCATCCTCATAACATGCTATAAAGCAATCAATACAATAGTAATAGATTATATAGATTTCAGGATAGAAAGATAACTTCTATTTGAATTTTAATATGAATGTCCATGGTGGCAGTTGCAACATCAGTTAGTGCAGGCCAACTGATGATGCAACTGTCAACTGCATTTGTTTATAAAGTTGTGACAACGCATATTTCAACAATTTACAAGGGCATCTGATATTACTTAGATATAGATCTGATAAGCCTTATCAATTAAGAATTTCTGATATCTAAATACATGACAAAGCTTCTATGGTATATTGCATATATACAATATTATAAAGAGGAAAGATTTCATTGTTTGCATTGAATAACCTCAGAAACTACTAGACCAATTTGAAAAATTCTTTACCATTAGAATCCAGGTCAGCTAGTGTAATATCACTTGACAGAACCATAAAAATAAAACAATTCTCAGTTGCGCCGTAGTATTATAATTAATATTATAGAAACAATTAACTATTGCTATCCTACGTGGAATGTGACACTTCTATAATAAATCATACACCAAACTTATATTTACTAATTAATTGTAGCAAAGGTATAAGAAATTCCCTTAATAAGTACATGATATTTAAGAATTTCTAGCATATTTTTATTTCTAAAGTAAGTTCATTGGTTAGAAGAGGACAGAAGTACTTCAGCTCTTATCTTTTGCAGGTCTAATAGATTACACATATTAATGACTGTTGAAGAATAATCAAAAACATACTTTCAAATCAACAATATAAATACGGTAAGACATTCCTACAAGATAAAAGCTAAAACTCATCATTATTTGACTTCTTTACAAAGCCGTGTTCCTGTACAAGGGAATTGCACTCCTGGCGGTTTAAGTTGGACAGCGGAAGACGTTCCAACTCCTGATCACCTTCGCCTAGAATGACAAACTCGGGTGGAGCTCCAGAGATAAACTTGACATCAACACGCTCATAGAACGGTGCATCCTCCATTACAAACTTCTTCACTTCAGGAAGTCTGTTTAAAGAGCAGCCTCTGCATGTCTGAAATGAGCAATAAATTTATAAACACAATATACAGATTACTAAGCAGATCGATCGATAAGAGGATCGACAGATCCTGAATCCGCCCCTCGTTTATACGAGTTTTTTTATATACAATTTACTTTCAGATAACAGCAGTTTACACTGATAGAAAACTCACCTCAATTTTAGCTGATACTATGTCCGATTTATCGTATGCAATGGTGATTCCAATTAACACAGTAATAAATAAAAACAATATGCTATATTTTGCACTCATTTTTATGTTGATTCTTTGATAAAAATAGTAAATTCAGATTAGTCAGTGCGCTTTGCTTTGCGCGCTGTTTAATTTTAATACCTCACTTGCAGTATTGCCAGATGAATATATATATTGGTCCAAATTACCGTATTCTTTTTAAAGAAAGAAGCTTAAAATCACTCAAATTAGGCTACTTGACTCATAACGAGTCAACTAGTCTAATTGGTTAATTACTACCCTAAATTTTTTCTAAGGTTTTTGTGAAAGAAACTTATGCGTATAAATGGCGACTGTTTGCTAATCGCTATTTCTGGATGCCCCCACAACTTTCCAAGTACCCTAAATGGCAATAAATCATCTAATCTGGCACCACTGCTTACCTGTGACTTTTGAGTGACATAAAGTATAGTATAGTACTATAGTGTATTATCTGCTTAAACGTTAACTAAATACTTGATATGAATAGTGTTAATTTAAGTGGCGCAGTCAGATTTGAGGGAAATATTCCAGTCTACTTGTTGATAAACTAGGTGTCGTAGAAACAGCAATAAAGTTATAAATGTATATCAGTATATTTTAGTCTGTGGTCAGTGTCGTCAAATGTCAAGTTATATTTGTCAAATGTCAAAATTGTCAAATTCATCAATAAAATTTATCATATCAAATGAATCAAATACAATTTATATAGCCTGTGATTTAAATGAAATAAAGGATCGTTGAGAGTGGTTGTTAGATTGAGTCATTCACAAAAATAAAATAGTTAAAATACCGAATACAAACAACATAGCTGAAGACACTGTTTATTATTTATTTCATGTATGGTGTTCCATTTGCGAATTGTGAAGTGTAAATTATTAAATTAAAAGATTCTAACTGTAATTAGACTGTTGTATGTTTGTACACACAAAATGCAAGACGAACACAGAAAATCCATTCAGAAAAACTTTACTTCCCTAGTGGAGCAGACTGACCTCGACCTGATGGTATCGTCCCTCTACGAGAAGGGTGTTTTTTCTGAACAGATGATTGAGCCTTATAAGGTTAAAACTTACTTTATTACTTCCTGCTGCTTCTGGATGATCAGTTCATAACTAAACAGTGGGTCTTACAAATGTAATAAATTTATAAATGAAAATTAATAAAATGAATCCCATTAATATCCTAACTTAATAACCTCTTAAAAACTATTCCAATAAGTTAATAACTTTTTGGTTACATTTAGACTCACTGGAATGGAAATATATGAGTAATTAAATATGTGACAATGAAATGAACAATATTTTGGGGCTTATTAAAATTCAAATTTATATATATTATTTATTCATAGCATAAACAATTCATGGTACCAAAGCCAGACTTTCTCTGCCAGACTACCTTTGGCTAAGCAGAATCGCTGTATGTAGCAGATATAAGATAAAAATATTTTTAATATAAATTAAAATATGCTGCATAATTGTAACACTTAAAAAACTTTGTGCAGGATACCAGCAAAGACACTCGAACCAGAAAGCGTCAACTGTATATTGACATAGTGCGGCGAGGACCTCATGCCTTTGAAAACTTGCTGGAAGCTCTTACAGAAGCTGGCAATTGGGACTTGGTGCGAGAGCTGGACCCCAACAACCCTCTACATATTTCACGAGCGCCAAGGCTACCTCCTACTTCTGCAAATATAGGTAATTTTTTTAGCAATGTTTTAGATTTTATTTATATAATATATCTATATATTTTTAACTTACGTAACATGGAAAGTTTCAGTGTGTAAATAACTTAATTAATTTGTTATTCTAGGTTCATCAAGGTCTCAAACATCTAGCTATGTCAGTATAAGCACTGAAAAAAATAAGGCCAAGACTGAGATGGAAATCAATGAAAGTAGGTACATATATATTATGTTGATAACCATACTACAACCATCATAATAATATGTTAACCATTAAAGGGACACGAGGAAGGAATTATTTTGTTATTTTTAAGAGAACTATTATTTTAAGTAAAGTGTGTTCTTTAAAATTAATTTGATGTATTGTAAATAAATTAATTTACGATTAATTTTAATACTACAATTGCATTGCATGCCAGAAATGACTTAATGCACCAACTATTATACTTTTCTTATTGTCAAATTTTACAGCAATAAAATAAATATTTTTGTAAGTGTACTATATTACATTTACTATATTTGTATTATGTTAATGATTGCAGGTGCCAAGTTGAGTCTAGCAAGAGCATCGCTGGTACCCAGTGAAATTCCCCACTTTCACATTGTGAAGTCAACAAAATTCTTTGAAGACAATGGAGATGGTATATCCAGAGTTTACAGAAAGTTTACAGTATAGTTTACAGAAAGTTTACAGTATAGTTTACAGAAAGTTCACAGTATAGTTTACAGAAATTCTTTACTTGTTACTGTTTTTTTATGAAACTACCAATGAACTTAGTAGGATATAAAATGAACTTATGCATTATTGTGCAATGTGTATGTAATAGCTGGGACATGGTTACAGATTTGAAGCTATATTGCACGCGAAGCCGGCAGCGAGGCATGCTGCTCATGTTCAGCTACACAGAGTTTTCCGACGAGTCTTTTCGCAGCGGCGCCGATGTAGACTGCCGCAACCTTAAGTACTTGTTCGACCAGTTTGGCTTCAAGGTTTTGGGGTATAATAATCTCACACAGCAGGTGAGTGTTTTTTTGGATACTTCATTAGAAAATTGTCAGAATAATGGTGGAGGAGTTTTTACTTTTTTTTAAATTTAACAAACAACCATATTTGCTAGTGATAGATATAAAATGCCATTTGATAAATTTTATTAATTCATGAAAATGCAGTTCTACATCAAGAACATTATATTTTAGTACTTAGGCTGTCACAAATATTTAATTAAACTTTAGAGTGGTGGGAAATGCCCGTAAATGAAGTATGTATAATATGTTGTTGTTGTGTCCAGGAGACGCTGCACACGCTGGAGTCGCTGCGGCAGGTGCAGTCGCTGCAGGCGGCGGAGTGCGTGTTCGTGGTGGTGTCGTCGCACGGCCACGAGCGCGCCGGCGACTCCGACGTGGACGTGCGCTGCTACGACGGCAGCATCAGAGTCTATCAGTTCATCGACTACTTTAGCAACACTCACTTTCCAGAGTTGAAGGGCAAACCCAAGGTTTTCATCTTCCAGATATGTCGGTTGGTGTTATAGTGTATTTTTATTTGAACACGATATATTATTTTGAAATGAATGTTTGTTTGGGATTGTGTGTATTGATGCAGCGGTCGCAAGGAGAACCGCGTGTCGCGCTCGCTGGAGATGGACGGCGGCGCGCGGGGCGCGGGCGCGCGCGGCGAGGCGGACGGCGCGGCGCGGGGGGCGGCGGCGGGGGACGAGGAGCGCCTGCGCGAGTACTCCGACATACTCATCGCCTACTCCACTGTGCCCGGTATGCTCTGCTCTACTGCACTTTCATACTCGAGTCTCATACCACAAGTCTCTCTCCATAACTGGAGACGGTATCCATTGCATGCTTTCAAAAATGTATAATAATATGCTAATAATTGTCCTATAAATTTGTCAAAATTAAGGGCCTATATAATAGCATAAGACTCTCCCTCTATCGGTCTAGCAGTTAAGGTCCATGGACTATAATTGCTGGACAGGTTGCTATTTATTTTATATAATGAGAGTAACATATGGTGATATTGAGAAGAGTTCATGTCGTACGTGGCAGGATACGTGTCGTACCGCGACCGCGAGAAGGGCTCGTGGTACATCCAGACGCTGTGCGAGGTGTTCGCGGCGCGCGCGCACGAGCGCCACGTGCACGACCTGCTCACGCTCGTGGACCAGCGACTCGAGCGCTCCTTCCCCGGACAGACCTCCTCCATCGAGAACTGGGGCTTCAACCGCCGCCTCTACCTGCACCCGGGCCTCTTCCTCGACAACCACTGACCACCAATGACCACACCACTTGCATTGTCACTGGATATGGATACTACGCTCAATAAGATAAAATAAAAAATATTCTATTATCTACATGTTTATCAAACTATGCCAACTATCATACTAGATACTTGGATTGTAGTTTTATTAAATAATCTTTTGAGATCTTTTTGTTATATCATATAAGGAAAAGTTAGGAACAATTTTATTATATTAATAAATAAAGGATTGTGATATTAGTAATTAATGTACCATAACTTTTCTTATGTATATTATTTAGTGTTTCCGTTAACTCTCTCCTCCAAACATGACATACGACCAGGTTTAATTTTACGCATGTATTTGTAATAATTAAAGTTTATTAACATTGTATTGTATTGTTACAACAATACAGTAAAAACTGCGTAATTATATTATCGTTATATCTTTATACATATACAATCTTAAGGTGCATTGCATTTATTTTTAAGTAATATTAGTTAATAAATTATAATATATTTTAAGAACTAATTTATTGTTGTAAGTATTTTTAATGAATTTTACAATTTGAAATATACTTAAATGAAGGAAACATGTTTATATTAAATTGACTAATAAAAAGATCATTGATGCCAGACATAGTTTATTATGATAACATCGATTTAAGATCACATACAAAAATATACAAAGAGTATAATGTAGTAGAAGAAATCAATTATTTTTAGAACAGTTGGAAGGAGTTTTCTACATGCTTGCGAGGTATTATGTAGATTTGAACTAACCCGCATTGAGTGTCGATAGAAGTGTCTGGTTTGAAAACTCCTACACAATGTCCTCCGTGGGACACCCGCAACTGCTGTCGCAATTGCAATGCGTTACGTACATTAATTGGGCGTTCCAGCTTTCAAAATAAGCTGTTTCTAGACTACATTCAGATTTTGATAGTACAAAATACTTCTAGAAAATGTATGTATCGTTAGTTTTTTATGGAAGTACAAATTACACAAGAAAAAATATTAAATGCAGAGGGAAGGCTAAAACTTACACATAATTCGAATATTTAGATGCATATTAACTTAAACTTCTGTTATTTAAACAAAATAGTGCATTCCCAATATCCTGGAATCTTGAAATTTGTTAAAAAGAATTATAGAAGCTGTTTTTTTTTATAGTTTATGCCTGGCAAATAGGCATCGGGCCACCTGATGGGTAGTGGTCACAGCCGCCTATGGACACGGGCAACACCGGGGGAGCCACCAATGCATTGCTTTGAAGGAGAGTTTAGGATTCTGCTTTAGTAATTTAAACCATAACTTTTAAGTTAATATGCATTCCAATATCTGATGCATTCATATGCATTCGATTTAAAAACCTCTTTTGTTCCACCCTTGGTTCCAACATAAAACATTTCACGCAACATTAAGTAACATTGAAAATCAGAATATACAGTATAAACAGTGCAGGCTAATGTCACTGTACATTGAGCTTTTAGTAATACAATAGAGTATACAACCACTCACTCCACCAATCCGCATTGGAGCAGCGTGGTGGAGTATGCTCCAGGCCTTCCCCGGTTGTGGGGAGAGACCTGTGCTCAATAGTGGGACATAAAAAGGGTTGAAGGCAAGGAAGAACATTATTAAGTCCATTGTCCGCGCTGCATTGCCTAAGGCTGTGGTACACATTAAAACAATATTGCTTTACTTCTACATACTTACAAAAAATCCTTAAATACAGTTGTAAAATAGTAAATAAATACTGGGACTCTTACAATTTATCATAAATTTAATTAAATAATTTATGAATATGTTACTCTTTGTACTTTTTTTGATAACAATTAATATATGAAAAATATGGCTGTATATATTATTTTGGAATAGTGTCGTTAATTTTAATAGTGTACTTAACAGTTATAACAAAAGTTCTAGTGTGTACAACAGCCTTTTGAATCATTAATAAAATACCTACCGATCGGAGACTGAAGCGACTAGCACGCTTAGTTTACTCAGATTCAACCACTGCCGAATACACTGTTGCCTCTCATTAAACTGAACATAACCATCACATTTCTCCAGGTGATTAGGCGAGAGCATGCCAAGCTCTCTTTTTATGAAGTCAGTATACTCATTCATCTTTTCTAACCATCTCTGCATGGGGCTGATGAGGGAGCTCTGGTACAACCAGTTCAGCACTGAGGTCCGCGACCACCACGGCTCGAAGGATTTCCAGTCGTAGACCACGATGCCGTCGTACCAGTTCTTCTTGGCGTCAGTCTGCTCGCTCTCGCGGTACCTCGTCCACTTCTCGCAACACTTGAGGCTGGTAAACGTCACCTCGTCAGCGAGGAGGTCGACAACGGCGTCGAGCGTATCGTTGGAGGAGCGGCGGGGGAGCGCGGCGCGGTAGGCGTGCGGGGCGGGGGCGGGGTCGGAGACTGTGAGGGTG
>DWQK01004571.1:0-10310 GCA_018231225.1 Noctuana stator
CATGCAGTAAATAAGCATTTCCACATTCCAAATGCAGAGGATAAGTATGCTATGCTGTATAATATAATATATATATGTATATATATATACAAGTACTCGTATGATATGCTGGTCCTGAGCTGCTTGCAAATAGAATAAAACTTTGACATAATTAACTTCATTTAATAATACCAAAACACATTTTTCCGCATCCCAGCTTTACAAAAGTAGGTCCTGTATCTATACCTATAAATAACTTTATCTTTATTAAAGTTTTGTTACATCAAGTGTCTCTGTAGGTTATTGTTTCTTAGACGAAACATCTCTTGAAGAAGCTCTTATAAAGTTTCAAAAACAAACGTAGAGGATTATTTGTACTCGTACTTTATGTGACAAGAAGGTATCTTTTGTTGACATTTAAATATAAATAGGTTTTGCGAATTATACGTTTCGGAGATCACAAATACATATTTTACGCTTATAATGACACGCAAGACCACGTTAATATTTTAATTTGGTTGATCATCCAAGTGTGATCGGATAAGCGGAAATTGTGGATAATCTCCCGTGGTATTCATTCATTTGAAAACTCCACATCTAAACGATACAATTATGATAAAAAGATATACTTACTAATAGGTATATTATTTGAGTTAAGATTATCCTAACTCGTGTAATTTAAGCAATCAATAATAGTTTTATTACGAGCTAAAGATAAATCATAAGATTAGTGTTATCGGGATACTTGCTTTTGCAATTTTATAAACACATAACTAAAAGTTAACGCTACGTTACTAGGACTACGCTATTTCGAGGATATAATTTAATATATAGTTATTTCTATTGTTACAGGTACGCCTCAACAGTCAATGGCTACACCATGTAACGGTATATATACAGGGCACATTATCCATAAATTCGTATAAATTCAAAGAAAAAGCATGATAAAATATTTTGACGTGATCATACTAGGATTATAAGACTGCTGCTCAACTTTGGTTAGAATAAAACTGCTATCTACTTTGAATTCAAATACGTAGCTTACTCGTGTTTTATAAACGTTAAAAATCTGAATCGATTTAACACTATTCAAGAATGAAAAAGTAAAGAGATGCTTACCTAAGCATGTGAGTACAACTTAATCTTGGTAAGTAGAAGTTTGTATAAAGTAAACATTCAATATATCTTCAGTAGAGTTTATTTACAAAATCGGCAATAATAACTTGTGGAGTCGGGATGCTTTATTCATGTGGGTTGCAGCGAGGACTAACGAAAATGAGATTGAATCTTCAAATATTTCTTTCAGCAGTTACTCTATCCTGTAGAACGTAATGTTAACTTAACACGAAAAAGGCATATTTTGAAAATTACTTTACTGGCAAAGTTATATATATCAGGTGTATAATTTTAGTACGATAATGCTAAGGCGACCGAGGCGAGCTATTGGCGCTGTGTAATTAATTATAGTACAAAACTTCTTAACTTCTTGCAAGAAACTTGCTACTTATAAATAGAGCATATAAAATAACATTCGACTGTACGTGACTACGACTATTATTGTAAGTTTAAAGTTCAGTAAAGTATTTCATTAGATAACTTATTTAAGTTCGAATTAATGTATTTTGTAGGGACTAAAAAACAATTTTTTAGAAGCGCATCTATACATTTTTATATTGGTATAATAAACTTATTATTTGACACGACCAATGTGCATAGTGCATACCTTATGTATAGCTGATACGTATTTAAAGGAGATAATCATCTTTGTCATCGTGATCATCACCAAAATTATCAACGTCACCACTTATCTTTTTTAGGAAATCTAATAGACGGGGTAGATGACCGGGTAGTCAACTAAGATAATTTCAATCAGTCACACATGCAAAATTTCATACATTGTATTATCTTTTATTCAATATGCACTTTTTATTTGTAGTTGATTCTGAGGGGGGGGGGGGCGAAGGTGATCCAAAGATCATTTTATTTAATATTAAGATTATTTATTGGCATTTGGACGTAAGGGCGTACTGTACAAATATTTGATAGCTTTTCAATTTACCCACTGGAACTGGATGTTAGTGTTTTATTGCTTTTTATTACAGCGAGTAGAGAAATATGGCCTACGTTTCACATGCGATGTAGGTTGACAATAAAATGTAGGGGTGCGACAATAAACTTACTCTTGATCTAAAATGTATGTAACGTAATTCATGTGCTGTATCAACACGATCAAGGTGTGACTGTTATTTGTTTATAGTATTATCAAAGAAACATTATAAACCACTTTTGAGATATTGCAAGTTTTTCAAAATCCCCTAGACTACTGATATCAACCTGCGACAAAGTATCAGTGTAGCCATCAACGTAGTGCTGGATATCAGTTTTGAACTGAGATATCAGATCCAAGTGACATAATTGCCTCGGAGAGACAATACACACCACAAAGTTCACCTCAAGCATAATGTCTGAAGTACTTTTCGTAAATGTTTAAGAGTTCTTGGTAGTAACAAAGAGTACCTACTTCTCTTGAGATCGTTTTAACTTGCGGTAGTAAATGCCAAAGGTCTTTAAGCTGCTACTTGTTCTGCTGCAATGAAGAACTCCCTATGGTATTGGTTAACTAACATGAGGGACCATTGAAAATCATACAATACTACCAATCAAATACTAGGCTGACAGTTCATCCTACGAGTACCCACATCACAAAAAATAAACGATTTTGGGCAGCCATTACTGTTTACATTTTTGGAATATGATTGATGGATTTTGAAGATTTATGGAACTGACTATGATGAAAACGCCTTCAGTCGAATGCTATGATCACTTTAATAAAGAGAGATTTAAATAAACTGTCGGATCGTCTCGACATAATGTGAATAATATGTCTGTATTCGGTCAGGTTGTTCAGAGTACACTTTGTAACTAATATAATAGGACGATTTAGAAGATACTTTTTCTCGTTAAACTTTATTATTGAGCAATGTTCATAACATGGGTTAGTGGGCATGGATCCTTACTTTGCGCGAAATTTCTCTTTCATAATGCTGACAGACAGTGTTTTAACGATTATTATAATTTGAAGTCACTGAATTCCATCGCGGCGGTTTCGGCTGTTTATAGCACAGATAACGCGAATACCTAGCTATTAAGTTTAATATTGTTGTTTTAGGGGTGGATTGTCTTGCTATAACCATAAATTATCTTTTTAGAAACAAGAAATATGAGGGAAGAAATATCGAAATATAACTCCAAAATCCAAAGGTGCCTCCATCCAAAGGTCTAGCTATTATTCCTACTACAGGACACGTTTCTCTTTTAGAGGTAAGAAGGGTTTAATTCACCCATCAAACGGTTCATTTTTGTTAGTGAGATATAGTGAAATATTTTCTTTAAGTTTCACTAAGCATTTTTTTCATCTTCAATTGCACAAATGCATTTTGAAGGAAACTTATAATTTATATAATTTACCTCAAACATTTTGCGCTTTTGTCAATAAAGTAGCAAAACTGTCGCCTATACACAAACATCCACATTCACAGTCAAACTACGCGGTGGTAACTTAAAATAAACTTTAGGAGCATCATCTAACAAATTTACATTAATATTCAAAAATAAAGCAAAAACGAAGAAGCCTCAGTCAAAATTCTTACAATAATTATAAACACGTTCCTCGTACATGGGCCCGCCACATTGAAATAAAGCGCGTGAATGAATTGTGTTACGATAGATTTTCATGGCGAGTTAGTGAAGATTGAAAGACCAATTTGTCATCGTTGTCGTGTTTATTTTGTGTGTTAAGGCACTGGAGGCACAATTTTCATAGCTGTCTTTCAGCGTTTTAATTTTTGAAGCACGCAATAAGTTATTCAACATTCTGTCTGAATCACTTATGAACTAGAGACACATTGTGTAAATTAGGTAAGCACGTGAAGCGGTTTAAGATTTTTGAAATATAGAAATAATAATAAAGAATAAATAGAAGAAAGTAAAAATGAGAGGGTTGTCTTAGTTTTCTAGAGTCTTCGCGTGCATACATTCGGTACAGAGGCAGTTAGGTGTGTACCTATTACCTCCTTTTATGTGGGTGTATGAACTGATTTTTACGTTATCAACGATATAGCTGCTTAAACGATTTCAAACGACTCAACAAATAAATAAAGAGACAAATAAATTACAGTTACAATTAAAAATTTCTAGGTATAAAGTAATTTGAAAAAATGTATCGCTTTTTCTAACATTTCTTTAAACAAGGTAAAGAAACGATACCTTTATGCACTTGTCGGTAATGTAGCTAGTATACTTAGGTAAAATTGATCATTCTTAATGACGAATCCTATTTCATCTTACATTTTCATTATAATTTTACACCAAAGTCAAAGAATTCGAAGCGCTTTGGAATAGAATTAATTTAAAATGGCTGAAACGTGATCAATGTCATTTGCGAGGTCAGGCTGGATCAGACGGTTACTAATTATGTACTTTTTCAATTATCCATAATACGATTAGAAATAGTAGATAAATTGTTAGTTGTTTGGAGATAAAAATCTTGAAGCTCCTTTGGGATTTTTTTTTAATCTTTTATTATGTGTCGAATAGAATCCGTTGAGTAGATGTCAATAAAGTACTTAACAGAAAGATCGAGTTATCCATAATCATCGACAGAACAAATAAAAGTTCTACATGTCGAAATTTAAATTCTTACTATGGATGACATTACTATAGGTATACTATATTTATGGACTAATAATAATTGTATTTTTTTTGTTTATTTAGGCTCAATTAGAAATCAGAATTTACTTTCATATTTGTTGTAGGGCGTATGTTATTTCGAAATTCATGTAACATAATTTGTATTGATTGATTAACATTCATTTGTTTAACCCAGCTCCAACGGATTGCGTGGGCGGACGATATCTTGACTATGTTGGCTGTGACTAGATTCATCCAGATTTAATCAAATTGACCTAAACTTGTACGAACCGGTTTATCTCGTATCTTAGTAGAATTTTGTTTCTTAGGTATAGGTAATCCAAACCCAAGTTATTAGGGATCAAAAAACCACGAAGCGCGTCAAGAAAAGGTAGGTAGTGCCATCACACTTCGATTGGTTCGTCTTAGTGGGGCCACTACTGTGCTGTTTAATATTCGGTAACAGGTAGGTATTATGAATAATTATCATGTTTTGTCATCATGGTTCTAACTTAATAAAAAATATTATAATAAATAAAAACGATTCTAGTGAGTCTAGATACTGCGTTTGTAATAAAATAAATCGAAGTCTTCGTTTAATAACCCTGACCGATGCTTTATATGCTATGTGAATTATTAGTATCTATCGATTGAAACGCGAGTAGACCGTGAATTTATATGTAACTCGTAACCGAGTCACAATGTAAAGTAACAAGAAGCGTGGTGGACAGTTCATATTTTACATAAAACTACATGAATAAAGTATGGTCTGTAAAGTCGTCACTTCTAGTCGCTATGATTAATTAGTAGTCAATAAACAAAAAAATTCATAAAGTTTCTGACAATAAATATATTAAATTCATTTCCAAGACCTTTTATTTGCGTTCCTTAAAAATACATAAAGATTTAGCTGGATACTTTCTTAGCTTATTAATTTCGTTGATGTATTATTTTTCATGAACAGAAATGCGAGTTTTCGTTACAGCTCACTCAGGTTATGATCAGCACTCGAGTCACGTATATTTTCCAATTCATATATGTAGTTTACGTGATAACGTAGTAACAATTCAATTTTGTAAGGGAATTCCAATTTTTGTTATTCGGAGAATGCAACTAGACATTGTAAAGTGACGAGCTGTCATCAGAACCTTAAGTACGTCCTTTGTAGCCAAAATTTTTTAAATAATATGTAAAAGAGATTATTAAAATCACGAATCATTATAATCAATCATACACACGGCGCGCGGAATGTAGTTCAGAATCCTATACAATATTTAACATACATACGACTCCTATAACTCCCAAAACTCATAAAATATTACTCCTCTGTCATCTCTACTTTAGCCTCTGAGGTTTTCTTACTTTGTAGCTTTATAACGTTTTCTGCGTATTTACGTGCTTATTGCTTAAAGATTTTAATTACATAAATTCGATTTGTTTTTGTTTAACTGTGATTTAGTTAACTTACTATTTAAAAAATATGTTAGAATTGAGAGAATTCCTTTCTATTCCTTTTTTATATGAATATTTAAAATCCAACTAACGAAGTACTTAGTGGAATTTTTAAAAGCAATACCTAGTACATAAGTGTCGTCTATTTTTTCGTAAAACATAAAATAACTCATACCTTTAATGTTAAATAGTAAATATTATATCAATCGTATTTGACACCGTGATTTTTAAAACGTGTGAAATAAAATGATGCAAGAGCAGACGCCCAAGCGCAGCCGATCCCAGTTAAAAATAGTGATCGATTTGGCGCGCGAATTGACGCTGCGATAAGTGCCCTGATTCACTGCATCATTCTTGATATGCCAAGGGTTTCCAAATTTATGAACTGTTATGAAAAAATTTGTAAGAATAATCTGCAAAAGAGCTCTCTGTCACCCATTCCTGGAACTTACCTCCTGAAACTACTTTCGAGTACGAAGTGAGTTTGACGTACCAAAAATTGGTCATACAAAATATTTATTCCGTTAAGCTATCCCAAAAAGAACACGAATGACGAATCTTTATTCTGACGAATGATTAAGACACGCGATAAGCATTCTCAAAAAACCCTAGGACCTCAAAAAAATTCCTATCTTTTGAAAGTTTTCAATTTTCTAGCCGGGAACGTAAAAAACCATACTTGCTTAGTGATCAACCGCTTTCTTGTAAAATACCTCACACTGTAAGATGAATAGATTTATAACGAACGTTCGGTAATACGTCTGTCTATACACCTACGTCTGTCTATGCGGCAATCTTAAAAAACTATATAGGTATGCTATGTAGGTATGTGGGCAAATTTACCAGGCGAGCCAGATTAACATCTATCTAAAGAATCTTCTATCTGTCGAATAGATTTTTAAAGAAAATACTAGTTGTTAGGTACGTATCAGTAATGTGTATTGCTATCTATGGTTTAAAAAATAAGAAGGAGAAACATAGGGTTTTTAATCTAAACAAAAATTGGTAACCCTGATAGTGTGGCTAAAAGACTTGTGACAATTTAAAGTCATTTTTCCTAATCGGGAAGTCCTATTCTCATTTTGCTAATAACACAGAACCTCTGTCAATACGAGTACATCGTGTACAATGGACGGAGATAATAGTTCAATAATATGCTCAGTGCTTATTGAATTGTGTAGTGGAGAAGAATAAGGAAGAATGAACAATCAGAGATAAGCCTATTGTATTGCAAAAATAAATGTAGACTTAAACTTATACCTAAAGAAGATGAAATGAAATTTATAAATACTATAATATAAATATATATTCAATAAAATAATGCTCTCAAATATTTCTTGATCTCAAAAGTTTCTTTAGCAGATTTAATAAATAGTAGATATTTAAATAAAGTTAATACTTTATTTTATTTAAATTAAGATTATAATATTGGAGCAAAAATAACCTACTTTGACTATGGGTGTTCCAGCGGTGCTTATTTTCGAATTTCTGAAAAATCCTTTCTTAACGGATACCTACGTCATACAAAGAACACACACTCCAAGTTTCAAATTTCTACTATTAGCAGTTTAGGCTTTGCTTCAGTCAGTCAGTCAGTTTTATATTTATAAAGTATTACTGTACTTGTTTAAATAGTTAAACATTATTCCTACGTTTAATTTTAAGTAACGTTATAGAAATTAGTTCATAGTTATTTTTTGGTTCACTTTGTTAATTGGCGCGATATTCTTAATATTATAGCCTAAAAATGATGTAAATACCTAAGCATTTATTGTAATTGCAATAGTTTGGACTCGTCTAGATGAATCGCATGAGCCCACACAGTCGGGGGATTTAAAAGTAGCCACTGAATAGTTCTACATCTCTTCACTCCCCCATTAAATCATCTTCTATATACAAAATTATTGTTTTGGTCTCGGTCTATAATAAGTGTGTAAACTTTGAGACGCTAAAGTGATTGGATTGAAATTAACGTTGAAATATTTTTTTACATTAATAGATATAGGTCGAGCTAATAAAAGCGTGATAAAAATAAGTTAGCTGAGTTTTTGTTTATACAAGTTCTGTTGAATATTGACTTTACGCAACATTGTTTGGTAAGGTACCTATACAAATACAAAGGTTGTCATTATGATTGAAACTATCGTTTTTTCTTTTTTTTTTACAGGGAACGATTTAATTTTAAATTATGTTACCTTAATAATAAAATTAAGGCTTTTATAAACTTTGGTAATAAGAATTATTCAAATATTCAAACATCAATAAATAGCAAATTCATTCAGTGCTATTATAATCATACGTAGCATCGTCAGGCTCTACGTCGTAGGTTGTCTGAGTATGTTTTGCACGGTTAAAATACTTTCACGGTCAAACAACAAGTTAAAGGCACATACGACATTGATAAAACGTCAAACCAGGCATAGAGAAGGCCACACAGCATCCCTATCTGTAACGTCTACGTAACAAACAACGGTACGAACGCTTGGCGGGGTGAAAACCCTTTGGTGGTCGCGCACTAACATAAGAGACGCGGAGTGAACAAAGTAAATAGGAATTAAGACGGAGGGCTCAAGGGTTAGAATCGTAGATGGAGTCCCGAGCGAAGTGTTATATTCGTCCTGCTCGCTCGAGGCGCTAGGCTGCGACGCGCAGCGACGCTCCGCGGCTCCAGTCGCGGTCTGCCGGCCGTCGCGACGCTCGGGGCCGCTCCGCCGCCGCGCTGCTCGCCGCTCGCCGACTCCTCTCCGCGTATCATGTGGGAGACGTGTGAGATGCACTGCTCGATCTGAGTTCAGCGCTCGGCGAGAGCCCCGCTGTCGACGCCCGCAGGACTCCGTGGCCGGCCACGCTTTCTCCTCTCGTTCTGTCGCGTTCCGATCTTCCTAGTGCAGTGTGCCATTGGAGCATTGTTTTATATTTGCACGGCTCTGTGATATTCCGTTTTGCCTGATGCCAACACTCCATGAAAATTCCTCTTGAAATGTGTTTAGTTGTGAGTGGTTGCAGCGATAATGTTTTCATGATATCGTTTCACTAATGGGCTCGGTTTGTTTAGATTTACGTCGAAATAATGAATATTTCGCTTGATGCGACGCGATCATTGTTACGACACATAAGATAACAACATAATCTGATAATCACGCGGTAAAAACATTCATTAACGCCATACACGGTGTTAGGTTTACGAGGCTAGTGTGTAAAATGTAATGTTATAAACATGTCAAGGCTTTTTCAAACACGAAAATATTATTATGTGCATAAGATTTTGTTGCATAATGTGCGGAATGTATCTAAATTAAATGAGCAAATATATAATATTGAATTATGGTAAATTTGTCATAAACCTAGGTACTGAATGTAGTTACAACTTGTTGAAATCATATGGTACGAACAGCGTTCTATTTAAAATTTATTGATTATAGAGACTCATAATTTTGGGATAGGTTAGGTTACAATTACAGAGGAAAGCCTATAACTTTATTGAAAATAATGAAAATTAAAAGAATCTATATAATATAATTACTTATAATGGACATATTATTTCGGATAGAAATGTGTGGATGACGGATGTGATGTGGACGTTTGAATGAAAACTTAACTCCGTAATACAAGGTTTGCAATTTTTAAATACATATAGGCATATATGGGATATTTAAATGCATTAAATCCTGCAGTGTTTTTTTCAAATTTAGTTTTAAAGATTTTAATTATCGTTGATAAAGCTAAAAAATACTCGTAGATAAGACATGAAATTGAACATAATAGGTATACCTATATATAATAGAAATGTAACATAATGTAACTAACATTCTGTAATCTATATGATCATTAGATCGACATTAAATTAAACAGCTCGACAACAAATCTCAAATGGTAAATCATTGAACGTGTAGCTGAGTTGTGACGAAATTGATTGTTCGTAGTTCATTGTGGGAACGAGCACACACACACACACACACATACGGACACACAACATTACCCGATTACATACAGTTAGCGATGACGGCTACAAAAATGATTCGCAATTGAACTCGCGACCGCGCAACGAGAAGTAATTGATTGTATCTCCCGATCGCTTTATTTGTGGCACCAATCTTCATACACTATTGTCATAGACAATTATATCCTTATATAACATAACTACTTATAGTCATCGAAACGGTTGGTCACTCAATTAAGAACCTAACGAC